>CM070831.1:29556288-29600120 GCA_036326025.1 Chrosomus eos
GTGGTTACATGACGTCATCACCACCCCGACTTTGTTTTGAGCTAGTGGATCAAATAAAACAAATCTATATGTTTGATAAAACACTCACCACTGTCATGATTTGGTCTTGACTCTGTCACGTTTTGGTTTGTTCATGCCATGTTCCATGTCTGTCATGTGATTCCCTGTTTGTCATGTGATCCTGTCATGTGTCTTGTCATTTGCTTAATCGTTACAGCCACATAATTATAAAATAGAGGAGTAAAAACTGTTTAATAACCTTATGTTAAATGACATTAATTTAGCAAAACAGACACCGGTTTATCCACAAAACATTTATTCAGGTTTCAGTTGTCATTTTTCAACAATTAATTTTTTTGAAGCGTCAATTCAATTTTTGTCACCAAAGGCTTGTGTTCAAAGTCAACACACAAAGAAAACTCATTACTTCACTCATTCATACTGTAGTAGCAGTCCATTGAACAGAAGCCATCAAACTCTTTCTCTGAATAGAACGCAGTGAAGACCCCCTTCTTTCTATTGCCACAATATCCAGTGGTGTTATAGTAGATGAGGCATCACACCTGGTGAGCTCAAACTCCACCCTGTATTCCTCCCTCACATCCGGATTCTGACAGACTTCCAGTAAACGATACCTACCTACAGTTAATCCCTGAATTAATGCAATAAACTTAAATATTAAATATAGGTAAATATATTAGCTTAACTTGTTCATTTCATAAAAGCAAATCATGTATATACTGTCCAGCCAGGCAAAGTGAGCTTTTTTTTTCCTCGAAAATCTGGATGGTTAATGGTTTCATTAAACTTTGACAGAGTGTCTCCTGGCTTTGTCTCCTTCTTCATAAACAACATCTAGAAGAATGTGACTGAGCATTTCTGGTGGTAGCTGTATTCCAAGCACGGCAAGATACGCAGTACTCGTTCCCTCTCTAGAGAGAACCGAGGTTACGTTAGTAACCGAGTACATTCTCTTACGAGAGTATCTCTCATATTGCGTAATATCTTACGCTATGGGGAACACAGTGTAACACGCCGTGCGTACAGGGATCCAACACCAAAGTCCCAGGGGCCGAAGCCTGAGGCGCATATAGTGCATAATCACCATAGACTCACAGAGAGTGGAGGAAGAGAGGCTAGAAGCATCATTCCTTATAAAATAGCATCCAGAGGAGCTAATCATATGACAATTGAACCACGCAGCCAGGGTAAAAGCTTTCAGCCTAAACTGGGTGGCCATACGAGTGTCAACACTCATGGAGCTGCTGTATCGGTCAATTTGTTTCTGGACAGTCTGTCTGGTCCCACATTCAGGTGACCAGGCACATGCCCTGCTCTCAGCATGCCCTGCTCTATCATCTCCAAGCAGTTTATGTGAAGGAGCTTTTCCCGTTCTGACTACAGGCCAGCTAGCGGTCTGCCCTTGAGCAGTGCTCCCCACCCCGAGGTGGAGGCGTCCGTAGACACCACCTTCACACTCGAGGCGGTCCCCAGACTCACACCTGACTGATACCAGTCGGTTACTTTACAAGGTTCCAGAGCTGAAACGCACTGTAGGTCGACCCTGAGGCGAAACAGACCCGCGGCCCATGCCTGGGGCGGAACTCGCGCTTTCAACCACATCTGCAGTGGGCGCATGCGAAGCAGGGCCAGCTGGAGTACAGAGGCTGCTGAGGCCATTAGGCCCAGCATTTTCTGAAACCTTTTGAGCGGGACTATAGAGCCGTGGCGGAAGGATTTCGGTAACGTGCTGAATATTTAATCCGCGCTGCGGTGACAGGCGTGCCGTCATGGATAGCGAGTCCAACACTGTTCTCAGAAAATAAATTTTCTGACTGGGAGACAGCGAGCTTTTCGCCCAATTGACTGTAAGGCCCAGCTTCTCGATGTGCTCGAGTAATGTGGCCCTGTGTTCTATGAGCTCTGATTGTGATCGAGCTAGAATCAGCCAATCGTCCAAGTAGTTCAGAACTCGCATGCCCCGAAGTCTCAGGGGTGCGAGAGCCGTGTCCATGCACTTCATGAATGTACTTGGGTGCTAAGGACAGGCCGGACGGCAGGACTGTGTATTGATATGCCTGGCCCTCGAAGGCGAATCTGAAGAATCGCCTGTGATGGGACGCTATTTGTATTTTGAAATAGGCATCTGCGCACTTGCGCGAGGATTTTCCTGGTCGTAAGCATTCTGAACTGGCGCTTCACAAGTGCTCTGTTCAGCTGTCGCAGATCTAGAATGGGTCTGAGACCCCCATCTTTTTTCGGTACCAGAAAATATCTGCTGTATAGGCCCCCTTCGCTCCGAGCCTGAGATAAAGGTTCTATAGCCCCTTTGCTCAGTAGTTTCGCTATCTCAGCTTGAAGTAGATGAGATACTTAGTTTTTCACCGTAGTTTCGACATGCGCCGTATAACGGCGGGGACGTCAAGCGAACTGTAGCGAATAGCCTCTCTTTATAGTGTTCAGCACCCATTCTGATACCCCGGGAAGCTTTGACCACGCATCTGCGTGAATAGCTAGAGGTAGAATGAAATCCGGGCTCTGGCTGTGGCAAGACGGCGGCTCGAGAGCCCCGGTGTACTGGGAACACAACACTGTTTACAGCGTTCGAGGCGGGGGGAACGCTGATCACAGCGGGCAGCCTGGCCACGCTCAGCTTCTCTATGGCGGGTGGCGCAGAGAAAGCGAGCAGGGCGAATCCCGTGGGATTCGGCTTGTCTGTGAGAGAATGTGGGCGCGGGACTGCACTCTTTATTGGATTTATCTGGGTAGCCGAAAAAGCGGCGTTTGTGCGCAGGCAAGCGGGCTGTGGAAGTTTTGGTGAAATTCCGGCCGCAGCGGGATTTGAACACCGTCGCTTTCCTAGAGAGGCTAGGAAGGCTTTGAGACCTCGGGCTTGATCTCAATCCTCAGCCGGGGCCCGCGCTGAGGGGGGCGGAGTCCAGCAGAGCGAGAGCGCGGTCTTTGGTCTCGGGCCCGGCGGCGCTGTGAAGTGGCGTCGGCGGTTGGGGGTGCGTCGAGGAACACGAAGCGCTCAGCTTCCGTCATCTCGCATAGCATCAGCCACAAATGTCTCTCAGCCACGGTGAGAGAGTGTAGGCGCGACCGTTCAGGGAGGAAGGGCGCGGGTCTCGACTGTGACGGAGCTTCTTCTTTCCAGAGAAAGCGTCCGTCCAGCCTGTTGTGCGTTGGTTGCGCGGGCGCCTCCCAGTCGAGGCCGATGTAATCCACGGCTTGAGAGAGCAGACGCAGCAGCTCAGTTTTAATGCCGGCTCGTCTCCCAGAGGGCTCGCGGGTAGCGGGGGGGAGGTCCACAGAGCTCGCCCAATCCTCACTGTCCGATGCCAGGAGAGAACATGCCACGGTAGGTTCGTCGAGCTCAAGGGCGGATGCGGCGGCAGACGGCGGCCATTGTCCATTTGTGAGCGAAGCTGGCGGGTGAACCGGCGAGCTTTGGCGGGCTGTAGAGAGCTCAGGGGCGCGCTCAGCGCGGCACCACAGCGGGCAAAAGTGCAGGCTCTGAGGATGCCAGGCGAATCCTCAGAGTCACCATGGACAACTGCTCACAACCTGTACGAGCCACAGGAAGGCATCTTGAAAAAGACGCAGCTCTTTTAGAGTTTAGGGAGAAGTGTGAGTTGCGACGTAAGCAAACAAACTCTCTCAGCAGAGTAAAGGATATAGACGACGGATAGCGCAGCAGGTACGGCGGCTGAAGGCCGCGAGGCCAGCGACTCCAGACTCAAGGGATCGTCCCGCTGAAGGCTTGCGTCGACGGCGCGGGTTCTCACTCCGGATCCTTTCACTCCGGATTTTTCAATCATTATGGGTTAGTCATTGAATCCCTAATGTTTTTTCATTCTCATAATTTTCACGGGCCTTCAACCTGGCTGCTGCCGTTGAGTTGAGTTGGTTTGAGTCTGTAAGCTTCATATATCTTTCTGTTTTGAATTATTATTTACTCTCATTCCCTGTTTTTTATACGGCTAAATATAACTTACTCTACATCACATATTAACCTGACATCGCTAGCTTGAATCTAAATCGTTGCTAGCACAACACGCTAGTAATTCGCTAGCCTGTTAGCGTGCCATCCGTGCGCTTATTTATTTATTTATTTTGCTCGCTCCTTTTACAAGTCCATCAACAACTGTGGTGAGTAGGATCAGTCAACAAACACGATGAATCATGTCATCTCCTATTATTGTCATTTGCACTTCATGTAACATGTATAACATAGCCTTCTCTGTCAGCACAGGATTTTCTTGTGAAAAATGCAGGGAGATAGTCAGGCTGACGTAAAAGATTTCAGAAGTAGAAACACACATAAACTTTAATTGAGGTTAATTGTAAGAGTGCAAGGGCTTTAGATACTGCTTTGGATGCGACTAGCTTACTGAACACTGAACATAGTTCGGTTCAAGCTGTAGTAGAGCCCGTGCAGCAGGGCAATTGGGTGATGGTGAGACGCTGCAGTCGTGGGACAAAACACCCCTCTTCCGTTCCGATTACCAGTGAAACACCCACTGAGAATCCTGTTGAATGTGCCCTAGTTTTTGGCAATTCTATTACATGGAACGTGAAAATAGAGATACCAGCCACCATAGTCACATTTTTGCGCCTGATATCAAAGCAAATTTAAAAGTGCTGGCTAATGCTAATCGTAAATTCTCTAAGATTGTTATTCATGTCGGCACTAATGATGTTCGACTTCGCCAGTCGGAGATCATCAAAATTAATATTAAAGAGGTGAGTAAACTGTGCACTGTAATTTGCTCTGGCCCCCTTCCTGTTCGCCAGAGTGATGAGATACTTAGTAGACTGTCCTCCCTCAATTGCCTATATATAAAATAATATAGGGTTTATAGACAATTGAAAAGTTTTTGGGGCAGACCTGAGCTGTTGAAAGGAGATCATATTCCTGGGATGTGCTGCTCTTCTCTCTAGTAATATGGCACATAGTCTTAGAGCTCAAAAATGACAATCTGGGCCTCAGGTCAGGAAGCAGACAGACTGGCTAAACCGACCGTCTGCTAGCTGTCTCACGTCACTGAGGTCAGATAAATCCCATTACATAGAAACTCTTTCACCTAGATATCATCATATAGAGACTGTGTCTGTTCCCTGAATTAGGACATACAAAAATCTCCTAAACCCATTTAAGGGTAAAAATTTAATTGATGTTCAACAAATAAAAAACAGATATAATACAGATGAACAAATGATAAAGCTCGGGTTGCTGAATATTCGATCCCTTACTTCAAACGCACTTATTGTTAATGAACTTAATGTTAATTGTCACTTATTGTTAACAGAAACCTGGCTAAAACCAATGAACTTAATGTTAATTGTCACTTATTGTTAACAGAAACCTGGCTAAAACCAAACATTTACATTACTTTAAATGAGTCCACCCTGCAAGATTAGTGTTATAAACATGAACCTTGTCAGAAAGGCAAAGGGTGAGGTGTTGCTGTAATTTGGCCTGTATTTGACTAATTCTGTAGGATCAAGTTGCGTTTTTAAACAAGTGGTTTAATCACAGCCAGCTTAAAGATTTTTGGAACATATCCTAATGACAAAGATGAATTAATGATATTAGGAAGAGGATCTATGACCTCTGGAAGCATCTCTTTCAATAGCTTAGTCGGTATAGGGTCTAACATACATGAGTGGTCGATAGTGTGCAGATAGAAAAAGAGAGAGAAGAGAAATGAGATTGACGTGTGTGTACACATGTGCTCTATGTGTAATCCTGTTCAAAAACTTCAGTAAACAGTTTGTTCTATTTTAATTCAAGTCGTCAGTGGTCATTACTGCTTGTAAGGAAGAAAAGACATGACAGAAAGATCTCCAGGAGGCAACATTGCAATTCTTGAAGGAATACAATTAAGTGGAGCATGTTGGCCATGATATGTAACTGAAAAATGAAAATCAGGTAGGAATGGAGGCCCTAATAATCCTCCACTTGGAAAGAAGTTCGGCCAACTTGGAGGTATCCATGGAAGACCGGGCATACAAACGGCATTTTCCCTAAATTTGATCAGATGGCAAAAGGCTTTGATCCCTTCCTACTTGTTGATCATTAGGATTAAAACTGGCATTCATTTGATGATAACTGACTAAATATAGCCATGGAGGACCATTACATTGCTGAGTTAAGCCTTCATCCATTACAATGAGATGCATAGAAGATTGTGATCTGAGGTTATCTGGGAGAGGAACTGGTGGCCTAATAGGTGGACATGGATCAGAAAGCTGTAAGTGTTGTCTCTGTGGCCCTCTAGATGTGGGTGCTGAGGAAGCAGGCATTGAGGAGGTAGGCTGCACATACTGAGATGGATGCAAAGTATTTAGTCTTCGAACCTTTGGGGGTATAGAAAACACATTATCCTGCTTGTTTTGATGTCTTCGTATACATTCACTCAACTCATACACAATAGAATCTCTGGTGGTTTTCATATCATCTTGCTGTTTCGATTGAATTGGAAAATGAACAGGGGATGCTTGGTTAGAACTGCATTCAGAGCTAGTAAAAAAAAAGAACTGCTTTTTCTTTGCATATCCTTCATCATTTGTCCAACATCCAACAACATTCCCTTTATTTGCTGGATCTCCTCACACATAGACTTCACCTCATTTTGAGTTGCAGTAATGGCTCCTCGTGATGCAACCAAATGGCTCAAATCCTCTGACTCATGATGATTGTCCACTTAGATTAATTGAAGGATTTGACTGAACCATAGCATAATCTTGGTGCCATCTTGGAGGTCTTACAATCCTTTATGAATGTTTAGGTCTCACAGTAATCCTCAGTCTCCATTCCAGCAGCATCTCTGGCTTGAAGGACCATGTAGAAATTTAGAAGTTTTAGGCTGATTTGGCTGTTGCTACTCTAATGGTGGGTCCATTAAAACTAATTCCGTCTCTTTTTCTCAGTTTATTTAACACTTAAGAGTAGACATTTCCCATTGATAAGAGTGCTGGTAATTGCTGGTTTCTAATAAAACCATAAACAAAATAGAAACAATTAATCAAATACAAACACATTAGCATGAATGTCTTAAATCATACATCTGAAATCAGCTTTAACAAATGTAATAAATATTTAGGATCAAAGAAACTAAACAAACTAGAATTGAATGTATGCAAAATATCAAACATATAAAACTTGAAATCAAACAAACAAGCAAAAGGAACTTACATTGTTAACAACTCAACACTTCCACACAGGACATGTATTCGTCTTCTTCTTCTTCTTCTTCTTCTTCTTCTTCTTCTTCTTCTTCTTCTTCTTCTTCTTCTTCTTCTTCTTCTTCTTCTTCTTCTTCTTCTTCTTCTTCTTCTATGGTGGTTGGCATCCAGCTTTTTGGTGCCTCTGCTCCAGAGTGTATCAGATTTCAGTACAATCTAACTGTTTCTTTGATGGGGGAAGTGGTTAAAGTTAGAAGCATCAACGGGAGTAGCACAAAAAACATGCCACCAACAAACATACCCTGTTTCCTTCAAAAAAGTTATCAGTTCTCTAACCTCCATTTATCATACTCATCTCCAGAACTGCCTTTAAATTGAACTCTTGTACTCCTAATTTATACTCACTGTATCCCATATTTTCTGCGATTCAAAATGAAATGTTCTACTGACTCCTCTTCTTAGCACTCTTCACACAAGCCTGGCTGTTTCCCTAGTACCATATTTAATGATTTATTTAAAGCACAATGTCCCAACCTTAACCTTGTCATTACTTATTCCCCTCTTCTGTCTCCACTGCTTACTCTATTTACTTTAATATTCTTTTGGATATGATATATATGTCTCCCCTTCTCCTCTCCATCTTACCTATATTGCCACATTGGTTTAATTTTTTCCAGAATGTACATTTCTTCTCTGCTTTACTAATTCTTATTTGCATCTCAACATTTGCTTTCATTAACGCCTTTTTTGCCACCTCATCAGCAGTCTCATTTCCCATCACTCCTACACGGGCTGGTACCCACAAGAATTTAACCTGACCTCCCTGCTTTATTATCCTAGTTACAGATTGAAGTACGTCAAATCATATATCTTGTCGACTTTTTGATCGAAAAGATCTTAGGCTTACTAGGACTGATGAAGAGTCTGGACATATCGCAATCTTTTTTTTTTTTTTTTTCCACTCATCTCAGAGAAAAATTGATCATTATTATGAAGAGAAATGGACTAATACACTACTGTACCTTGAGGTGTACCATTTCCAACAGTATACTGATTTAAAACTTCTGAATCAATGTGCACTTGGATTTTCCTCCCAAACAAAAAATCTATTGAAAACCCTCCCCCAACTCTCATCTTATGAAGCTTAATGAACACTTCTTCCTTCCACATCATGTCATATGCTTTTTCTATATCCAAGAATACTGCAATTACCGCCTCTGTTTTGCCTGAGCTTTCCTTATTTCGTTTTCTAATCTTATTAGTCCATAGTGTTTCTTCCTTTCCCAAATCCACTCTGATAACTTGCCATCTGTCACGGTGTGGGTCTTGCCTGTCACGTGTTTTCCTGTTTGTCATGTGATCCTGCCATGTGTCTTGTCATTTTGTTATTTGTTTACTTATTGTCCACAGGTGTTCCTTGTCTTGTTAATTAGTCTTTCCAGGTGTTTCTCAATGACCACACCCCCTTGTCATCCTGTTCAGCTCGTTTGCCCTGGTATTTAAGCCCTGCATGTGTTTCAGTCCAATCTTTGTGAGATCTTAATGTTGTAATGGTTGCTGTTTCCGTGTTCCTGGTCTGTCTTTTGTTTGTTTTTTTAATAAATGTGCTTGCAATTGGATTCACTTCTCGCTTCATTCTTCCCGCATCGTTACACCATCATTCCCTTTTTCTCAATTTCATATGTTAGCCTTTGTGTAATAATTGTTTCCATTATTTTGCAAACATTTAAAGGGTCACTTCACCCATTTGCATTAAAGGGGGGTGAAATACTCAGTTTCACTCAATCTCATGTTAATCTTGAGTACCTATAGAGTAGTATTGCATCCTTCATATCTCCAAAAAGTCTTTAGTTTTATTATATTTATAAAAGAAAAATAGGCTGTACCGAGTCTTTCCGGAAAAACCCGAGCGGGTGGAGGCGTGCCGTGTGGGCGGGAGCGCGCGAAGCTTTTGCGTGTGTTGTAAACAGACAGACTCGTGGTTTATGAGGACATGATTTAGTTTTACAATAAACAAACTGACACCTACAGTGGCCAGCTAAACAACTGTATTTAAACACACAAACACACACCATACATCGCATGCTCCCTCGATACATTAACTGTACCTGATCATGTTGTTTACTTGCTGTGATTAACGTTACACGCCGATAGTTAACAACACACACAGACATTTGAAGCAGTTTTACTCACCGCCTGCGGTTCCGTGAACCTTTATCGTTGGGACTGCTCCATCTTTAAGTATTAGGCGATCTGCAAATCGTCGAACTGTGCCTTGTTTATAAAACTATTAGCAGCTACCGCCGAAATGAAGGGAACAAATAAGAACACTTGTGCAACTCCGTTGCTGCTCTGGAAAAACAAAATCCATCCACAGGTCCCATCCATCCACATTTGTGCAGTGTTGTCTTGCCCTGGCAACCAAAAACACACTTTTTGGTACCATTGTTTTGATTGCAACGCAGCAGAGCACAGCGGTCTGATGGACGCTCTCGCACGCTCTAGGCTACAGCTGCGCGCGCGCCCTTCCGGGAGAAGTGCCTTAAGACCCGTATAAGGAAATTCCGCCCACTCTGACGTCATGTAGTTACGTATTCGAAAAAAACTTTCCGAAACTTGTGACAAACCGGAAGGAGTATTTTTGGAACAGAAATACTCCATCAGACTTACAACTTCTTTTTTGAAACTTTGTCCATGTTTACCATGGTAATCCAACTCTTTAACAGTGTAAAAAACTCACTATGCATGAAACAGCATTTCACCCCCCCTTTAAGGTTTGTATTGTTAGAAACCCAGTCATATATTATAGTGATGGTGGAATTTTGCTTGTTTTTTTTTCTGAGATGGGAGAAAAAAGGATTTAAGTGTTTTACTTCCGTCCTATCGTGACGTAAATATCGTCATTTTGCGTCACGATATGGACAGAGGCGTCCTAGATACATATTTCCGCATCCCGAAAATTAACTGGAAACGACAGCCGAAGCCAGCAGGGAGAAATGGACGCCTGACTGTAAAGTAAGTCTTTTACATGTATATATCAAATTAAACAATATCTTAAAGCATTGTCACGTTATGATTCCCGTTTAAAACGTAACGTCAACAGTGAACTGTTTGTGCAGTAATGCCGCGTTCTGGATTAGTGGGAGTGGCTTCTGGAGCTGTTCAAACGTGTTGCATTGTGGGAAATGTGGTTTACCAAACTAATGCGCTATAAAGTTACTTTCTGTCATAACTCGGTCAAAAAGGCACCAAATTTGAAAATTTTGACAGATTTCGAATACATATATGACCCACTTTCAATGAAGATCAAGGTTCACAGGGGTGAAATGCTCCTTTAAGGTAAGTGCAATGGGTCTACAGCTGGTTGGTTTTGAAGTGTCTTTCCCTAGATTCCTTATTGCAATCACTATTGCCTCTTTCTACGCTTACATTTCTACATTACATAGCCTTACCAATCTTTCCCTGGAGATGTCTGTCTTGATCTTTTTGTCGCTCTCATCATCTCTGCCAATGTGAATGGTTCATCAATTACATTACTTATTTCCTCGTTCCTATCTAAGACCCCTTGATATTGATTCAATGTGCTTTCTCATTTTCTTCTTCGTGCGTTCAAGTCACTTTCGTCTGAGTAAGATGGCTGTGTGCTTTTTCTTAATTACAAAAAAAATAGGTTCTTAAACTCTACTTACCAGGAACCAAAAAAAAATTGTTGACTCGTTTCCAGGGGGAAGAAATGCCGGTGTAACACCGAGCCAGCTTTGGGTATACACATCATGGCCGCCGACCATAATGAGCGCCACCTGAAGCCAATGAGTAGTGCTTCATTGAACCACATGCCCGGGAAAAAGGAGTATAAAGAGAGGGGCTTGAAATACAGGCAGGAGGGAAAAGTGAAGTGGTTGTCTCACAGAGAAGTGGTTGCCTCGGTGCAGGCGCCAATTGCCTCAGCGCAGGCGCGCTGGTTGTCTCGGAGCAGTTTGGACACAGGCTTGTTCGGGAAAGTTGTCTGGGTATGGAAGTCGCCCATTGAAGTCTGCTGGATCAGAGTGATCGTCTGTGAGAAATCTGTCTTACATGCACTGTCTTAGCCTACAAGTATGCAGCATCGCTGGTGAAGTAAGCTTTTAAGTCACTGTCTGTCCCACGAGCCTATTCGATGAGTCTGACGACGAGAGGAGTCACTGTCTGTCCCACGAGCCTATTCGGCGAGTCTGACGACGAGAGGAGTCACTGTCTGTCCCACGAGCCTATTCGACGAGTCTGACGACGCAAAGAGCCACGAACGTCCCTTTCCCTACTTTTACCCTTTTTCAACTGAACAAAAACTTACCTTTCAAAGTCACTGTGGTTGTCTGTCCCTTGGTGTCCTCTGGTGTCTGCTCCTCCGGAGTGTGGTGCATAACCCATGGCCTTAACCCCGGTGACACAAGGAATGTGCATCAGGCATGTTTTGCTTTTATGTTATTAATTAATTTATGAAGCCTGTATACTTAATCGTTACATATTATAATGCTATAATATATTGTGTAGACAATTACCTAACTTCGCTGTAAAAAAAAGCCTGACAATATCACCGCTAAATACCTTTAAGTAGAGCCCTGCACGGGCCTCAAATCTAGGCCCTAGCCCGGCCCTGGCCCGAGACGCTCAGGCCCTAGCCCGGCCCGTGTCCGACAGCTCATCAGAATGATCAGCCCGAGTCCGACCCGAGCCCGTTTATAAAAAAAAATAAAAATAAAAAAAAAAGGGATAATACACAGCCTGCCCTATGTTGCAGTCAGTAAACCAGATAGGTTTCGTTTTCAAAGGCAAAGTATTTACCGGTAAGTTTATTTTCATTTCTTTATAAAGTTAATTAAGAAAAAAAATATTTTTTATTTTTATGACGACCAAGTAGCCGACAGCGAGTTAAACATGTTTGATCCATTGATTTATAGCCTCTCAAATCAACACTTTACTTGGCTACAATAAAATCCATAGATATAAAACAACTTAAGCATATCACACAGACAGTTAACGTTAGTTTAAACGTTTGTTTAAACGTTTTTTGTCATTTTTGAAAAGCTGAGGCAAACTGCTCTGCTGCTCAGAGCAACAGCGCTCGCAAACTAAATGAGTTTATACAATAGGCTACAATACAGAGAACGCAATCTAAAAAAATCAACATAAATTACATTAAAAACAACCATGCAGGTTATCTTACCTCAAAAATCAAGTCTTCACTACAGAACATGGCCATTCTTATTTCCACCTTACATCCTTGTTTCCAACAGACTCATGAAAATGAAGTCAAACAAAAAACAGCCTCCAAACATGGCTAAGAACAGTCTCAGAGCATCGTGAAGAAAAAGCACAGCATCCACAGTGAAAGGTTTTAATCCAGTCGTACTTTTTCCAGCTGCGCTGAAGTCACGCTCGCTACCGGGACTCTAAACACAGAACGAGCCGGTCGCGCGAATCTCAGATCGCGCCGCCGGGAAACCTGTGCGCGTGCGTGTGTGTGTGTGTGTGCGTGAGCGTGAGCATGAGCAGCAGACTGTCATGTCAGTCATATGTCAGTGTGATAGGTTATAAAACGTCTTTCGATGTTTGCTTTTCAATCGTCATCTTCTCATATTTATTTTAATTAATGTCTAAAATATGCTATAAAAAGGATAAGCCTAAAACCCGGCCCGGCCCGGCCCGCGTGTGAACTATGACGTGAAAATTGGCCCGAAGCCCGGCCCTAGGAGCGTAAATAAGTCGGGGCCCGTCGGGCTCGGGCTGAAATGCAGGCCTCTACCTTTAAGTATTGTGGTACAATGTTGTTCACTGACACGCCCCCAACACGTAAATATAGGGGCTTAAAGAAAATCCAGCGCTTCCCACTCGTATTTACGACATTGTGGTGGCGTTCATGTGCGTGTTACGACCTGACTTGAATGCACCATTTAATATGTTATTTAGTTCCAGACGTTTTACCATATCTCCATCAAGTCAAGTCACCTTTATTTAAATACCGTTTTTTACAATACAAATTGTTTCAAAGCAGCTTTACAGTGATAACAGGAATAATGCAACTAAGTTTGTTTCTAGGAGAAAATAGCGTCATAGTCCAGCTTAAAAAAGTTCAGTGATGGTTCATTTTTGTTCTAAAAAAAAGTAATTAATTTCTTCAAATGGAACCCCTTTTTTTCCTACAGTGGCGAAAATAATTATTTGATTCCCTGATGATTTTGTAAGTTTGCCCACTTACAAAGGAATAAAGGATCTATAATTTTTATGGTAGGTTTATTTTAATGGAAAGAGACATAATATGAACCAAAAAATCCAGAAAAAAACACATTATATAAAGGTTATAAATTGATTAGCATTTGATTAAAGGTGGGGTATGTGATTCTCTTTTTTGTCCATTTTTTCTAAATAACTTGAAATCCTATTCCTAACCCACACAGCCACTGAGTTAGAAAATTAAGCAATTTAATCATCTGTGGAACGGCAGGACTCAAAAAACTCCAGCCAATCATTTCCAAGACCACCTAGAATCATTGGACAGTAAGTTTGTCAATCAAATGGCTGTACCACACCCCCCTCCCCCCAGCGCACGCGACCTCCTTCATGTGCATACTCAAAGCTTGTGATGCATGCGCATCTTGTCAGTAAAGCCGGTTCCATGATTAGTAGTAAATCATCATTACAATCTCTTGCGCATCTGAGTTTTCACTCGTGCATGATTGCGCGTCCATGTTCTTCGAATGGGTGCCAGCGTTGGAGGAAAGAAGGTAGGACCATTTGAATTGTATATTTTCAAAATCTGCCGGTCTTTTTCCAAATCACATACCCCACCTTTAAGTTAAATAAGTATTTAATCCCCTACCAACCAGCAAGAATTCTCCCTTCCACAGATTGGGTATACGCATGTGAAACAAAGATTAGTCCTGTCACTTTAAGAAAGTACTCCTAATGTCAGCTCGTAATGTGTATAAAAGACCCCTGTCCACAGAATCTGTATCTTCCATTCCAACCTCTCCATCACCATGGGCAAGACCAAAGAGCTGTCAAAGGACATCAGGGAAAAGATTGTAGACCTGCACAAGGCTGGAATAGACTACAAGACCATCAGTATGAAGCTTGGTGAGAAGGAGTTGGTGCCATTATTTGGAAATGGAAGAAATACAAAATAACCATCAATCGCCCTGGGTCTGGAGCTCCATGCAAAAGATCTCGCCTCATGGGGTAAGGATGATCATAAGAAAGGTGAGGGGTGAGGGAGGAAGTGCTGTGGTCAGATACGACCAAAATTGAGCTCTTTGGCATCAACTCAACTCATTGTGTTTGGTGGAAGAGAAATGCTGACTATGACCCCAAGAACACCATCTCTACAGTCAAGCATGGAGACATTATGCTCTGGGGCTAGTCTCTGCTAAGGGTACAGGACGACTTCACCGTGTTGAGGGGCTGATGGGCAGAGTCTAGTGATGGCTCCAGTCCCTGAGCTGAGCCCAGTGCCCATTCTAAAGTTCTCTCCAGCCCATGAGCCTATAGCTTCTCCCAATAAATATTTTTTTGGGGGGCTATACGTCCCCCAGCCATAGTGGCCGAGCATGGCTCCCTTGGCAAGGCCACGAAGACAGATCCTCCATGGCTCTCTAAACCGCCGGCTCCGCCCTGGTCCACTGAACTACTGGTACTGTTCTGGAGACAACCTGCCCTCATCACCCTTGTCACCTCTCATGACTCATTGACCCTCCCTGTGACTTTGTCCACTGTGGCAGTACAGCAACATCATTTTCGGGCCCAGGTTCAGTACCATTTGTTAGGGGAGCTACTCTGAGTTCTAAATAAGGCTAGAAAAAAGGGAGTTTGCCTTAATTACTGAGAAATTAGAGTGATTGTCTGATGGTGGGGCTGCTATAGTAGTTCACAATCGTTTTAAACCATGTGTGTCTCAATCTGTTTCAGGGAGACTGAAGGGAATTGATGGGTCGGAACAACCTCCATTACAACAATTGCTTGATCAGTCGACCCTGCAATGGGTGCCCCCTGTCATGTCTGTGTGAAGATATGATACAGAGGGACAATCCGGCTCCTTAGGAGAGAAGGATGGACATCTTTATCAGGGTTCGTCAGTGTCTTCAGCGCAACAGTCTGGGCCAAAGCTCTGGGTTAGCGTCTGAATCAGTGGATGCTTGAGGTTCTATGCGAAATGCCATAACCCCTTCTGCAGAGATGGCTCGACCTCCAAGGCATAGGAAGTTACCAGTTTGGGCTAAGGATTATTACCTTGACTCGGATGTGCGTCATTGCTTACGTTGCACCAGTGCCCACTACTGGTGGAACTTGTGCATAAGGTTTAAATGGAACGCATATGGCAAGCCGTATTGTCATATAAAACTACGTTTTGACAATTCGTAAATATATTCTGGATAATTACAATTGTATTTTGACAAGTCATAATTCTAATTTGACTAGTCAAAATGAAAATTAGAGATATCTGCAATTATATTTGCACTAATCTGATTCGAGATATCTCTAAATACTTTATGACTCCATTGAATATTGAATAAACTCCATTAAAATATATCGTAATGACATCATAGATATCTTCAATTGATGTGGAGCGTCACACATACTCAAAGGTCATTAGAGATATCAATTCAGTTTCGACTAGTCAATTATATTTAAGGATATCAGAATTGTACTTGCTCCTAGTCGAATCTGCTGTTGTGTGACATGAGAATAAAAATTAACTCAGCACCTCCCCCCTACCAGAACCCCTCCCAGCCAAATACTTAGTGCTAACTGCTAACAACTGTAGTCTGCTTTTGTTGTCACAGAGAGAAAAGCTACTGGATGAATTACTTCAGGGATTATTAAATAATATCTGGTTGCATTCATGTGGTAAATGGTCTCCAGAATGCATACGTATGTTAGCCTGACTACGTCAGACTTCCTACTTCCGCTAATTTCATTTCACTCCTGTAGTCAGTCTGAGATAGCAGCCTATCTTTCTGTTTTCCACCGGCCTGAAAACAGCCGGGCCAATCAGCAAACAGAAGGCGGGCTGAAAGCCGTGACGTACTCGCCAAGCGCCGAGTTTAAGAGTTAGGTCAGAGAAATCGAAAAAGACCGCGGATAGTGAGACACGGATGCAATTCGCTCTGTTGTGGAGAATATTCCAAGCATTAGCAAACTGAAGCCCGAACAAGAAGAGTGTGTATTAAACATTTTGAATGGAGGTGATGTTGTGGCCCTACTCCCTTTGGGAAAAGTTTATTACCGATCGTCAGCGAGAAACTGGGGAGCCTTTTGACAGGTCAGTGTCTCCTTTCTTTTCCAGGTCTTAAATACCGTAAAACCTAAAATAATAGCCCGGGCTTTTATTTGCCCAAATCGTCGAACTGCACCGGCTTGTATTTGAGACAGGCGTCTAACGTTATATGAGACAGGCCTTTATAATTTAGTGTTGAGATGTTGTTCTTTGAGATGTTGTTCCTAGAGTCTCTAATCTCTAAAAATCTCCAAATGCGCCACGTGAAACTGCGGTGTTCCGACCTTTTACTAGTCGATTGATTTTGATTAATATTTGCGAGGGAGAGAGAGCAAGACAGCGCTCGTGTTGTTTGTTTGAAGACGTGATAGTGCGCGCGCGGCCGGGGCTCGCTCGCTCGCTCGCTCTCTCTCTCTCTCTCTTCTCTCTCTCTCTCTCTCTCTCTCTCTCTCTGCTTGTTAGCGCCCTGTCAAGTGCAGCAGTCATTCTATTACATCACTCACCGATCAAAAAGGTCGTTTACAGCCATGTTCACTTCGGTATTTCGCTCGCATCAAGTGTTCACAGTGGAAGTTTGATCATAGATTTGAGTTCGATGCATGATGTCTGTGGTTCGATGCGGCTGTGTCAGCGCATAACATACGTCATAAACAAACTTATCTGATTGGCTTACGGGTAACCAATGATTTTAAACTTCAGAAATCGCCCCTAGCGGGAGAGAAAACACTTCTCTATTATGCTATGCCAGACTCTGTCTACGAAGCAAAGTGAAGTAGCAGAGTCTGGTATTACCAGGCTATACGTATGTAGCGCTGTGATTTTAATTTAATCATATTGCAAAACGGACCAACTGAAGTGCAAAGTTCAATAAAGACAGAGAAAACTGCTCATCTGAATTTATTTATTATTTATTTTGAAAAGTCATGAGTGAAGAACAATGGAATTATACACCAGAAATGTGAAAAACAGAACAAATTAACATGTGACGGACAAGAAAGTTTCAAAATGGCAGACCCAGTGAAAAAAGGTTAAGGATGATTTGAAAAAGATTACAAGTTAATAAAAGTTTAATTGGCATTAATAACATTGATTAGTACATTATGTTATGTATGGATTGTGCTTTCTGTGTTGATTCAGGTTTACTCATGTCATACAATAATAACCCACAAGGTGGGAGTATTGTAGCCTATTATAGCAAGAGATCCTTGATGACGATATTTTGCTGTATTCAGTGAGCACCAGTGCAATGAAAAGTTATTTTAAAAATATAGCAAATTTTGCACCAGACACCAGGCCTATTCAAATACTTGCTGATTTTAAATGTGTTTGTTTGGTAATAAAGACTACATTTAATCCACAGTTAGGGTGCAGAGAAGGCGGGCCAAGAAAGTCTGGGCTATATACCCCTCTATAGGAAGGGTTCTCCTGAGAATTAACATTTGAACCCTCCCTTGCATTGTTCAGATGTAACAACATCCAAGATGCAGCACACAGCGCAACTCGCACCTCACACCTCACACCTCACTTTGACAATCTTCCCCTTCTCCTCCTCACCTGAAACTCACTGAAAACCCATGACATGTAAAATGTGTACAAAAACGTAACTATACATGTTTGGTATCATTTGAAGTGTCTCAGTGCGCCTGGTAAAATTGTCTCATTCTCCCAACCATAATGAAAAGCTAAAAGAAGTATGAGAACAAAATATGAGAAAAGTGATGTGTCCCTTAAAGGGGTTCCCTCCCTCAGATCCTCCATTCTGATCTCACAGTTGTGAGCCCCTCACTAGAGGACCAAATCTAATTATGACAGACACCACCATTTGGTAAGCAAATTATTAGGAAAATGAGTTAATAAGGAAAATGAGCAAAAAGATTTGTGGAGTCTGTAGGTTGACTATACCCACACAACCGCTGTGTGTAATTTTTGTTGCCAGGTAATAATTTCTACAAATTCCTCGATTTCTGAATTGTTGTTATGATATTATTAACTGATGATTTTATTCTCATGAATTGGATTTTGAATTATTGCTTCATTACCTGGTCAATAAATTGTAAACGTTTGATTTTATTCTGACTGACTCTGCGATTGTTTTTCCAAGTAGATATCGGATTCGTATAATCCCGCAATTATGCGTCAGATTGGTGACGAACAATATTTGACATAAATTTCAAGTGTACTTGGTTTGCAGAGACGAGTTTATTTACGTTTGGGGCAGCAAATGCGCTGCTTGATCAACCTAAATCTGGGTGTCTGTTTTACCTCTGTCATAATTTAATGTTACTTTGGATAAGTGTAACGTGATTTCTAACGGGCTTGGCTAATCCAAACTATTATAAGGAAGTACAGTTGATCGACTCATACCTAATAGGGCCAAAACCTTACTAAAGTAAAACTATTGAATTAAGTTCAAGTGTATGCAATTCCATGGGGGCTATCAAAATATCTTTTGATCGAGTAAGGGTGAATCTGACCTCTTAAGATATTAGCCAATAACCTCTTTATGATGAACAAAAACTGGCGAGATTGTGTTGTGAGATCTGCTGAAGAAACAGGACCTCTGATGTTTCCTAGTCTGAGCAGGTAAAGCATAATTAAAGAGTTAAAAATGAATAATCAAACATTCGCTCACTTTTAATGATACCATTAAAAATCAGATCATTAAAACCCTTTTCATTTATGGAGTCAGATGAAATAATGAGTCAATACATATGAAAATTTTTTGTTAATTTAATCTTGAATGTTGCGGAAAAGGAAAGACTTGTAACACGCAGTCACCCAGAAGACCCTCATTGGCCTGATCCAGCCAGGCTTTACAACAGCATGCACATCTCAACATTATACGACTTTAAGATAGAATAGGAAAAAAATCCTTTTTGAGTTTTATAATATATGTCACTTTTACACGTGCCCCAGCCACATTTTTATTTTCATATACTTTTAAATTGCGTCTGTACAAAGCAGTTTAAAATGACCCAAAGACCTTTATTACAATTCTTAGACAAAATAGCAGATAGTTTCCAATGTATGATTGGTTAATCATACAAAATTTACCAATCCACAAAATTAATGGAATGCATAGCTGATATAAAAAACTGGAAAACTAGTAATTTCCTACTACTTAATTCTGAAAAAACAGAGATTCTAATTATTGGACAAAAAAACTTCCTCACGTAATAATCTAGAATACGGTCTAACACTTGATGGCTGCTCTGTCAAGTCCTTGTCGCCGGTTAGGAATCTAGGTGTGTTCTTTCATACCAATCTCTCATTTGAAAATCACATGTCTAGTATCTGTAAATCCGCATTTTTTCATCTTAAAAATATATCTAAATTACGTCATATGCTCTCAATTAAAAATGCAGAACAATTAACGTTCATGACCTCAAGGCTAGATTATTGTAATGCTCTTCTGGGTGGTTGCCCTGCACGCTTATTAAACAAACTACAGCTAGTCCAAAACACAGCAGCAAGAGTTCTTACCAGAACCAGGAAGTATGACCATATTTTGTCAACACTGCATTGGCTCCCTATTAAACATTGTATACATTTTAAAATATTGCTGATTACTTACAAAGCACTAAATGGTTTAGCTCCCCAGTACTTGAGCGAGCTCTTAACGCATTATAGTCCTTCACGTCTATGATCTCAAAATTCTGGCTAGTTGATAATACCTAGAATATCAAAATCGACTGCTGGCGGTAGATCCTGTCCTACACATATGATTTTGGTTAACCATAGTATATTCTATGTCATATTTCAGACCAAAATAGTTTAGAAGAGAAAATGAAGACATAGGCCAAACCACATAAAAGGAAAATCATGAGATGGAAAATTAGATGCATGTTAATACATGGTTATATATATAGGATTAAAAGGGTTAATTTCTCCTTCTCAGCAAGAATTCTGTTCTGTTCAGCTTTATTTCTCTGTCCCCCGAGCCAAGAAGACAGTTGGCTTTTATGTTTAAAGCCACTTAAGAGCTTTTATGTTTAAAGCCACTTTAGATTGGAATAACTTACCTTCCGATATTAGATCCATCACTTAATTTGGGATGTTTAAGCATACTTTGTCTTACTTTGTGATTGACTGCTCTTGTAATGTATGATGCTGACTGTCACGGTCCACGGGTGAATGAAGACGAAGGTAGGCAGAGATACAAATAGCAAAAGGTTTATTAACAACAACGTGGAACATGAAACTGTGAGTGTGTGCTCAAACAATAACCAGCCATGACAAGAGTGAGAGGGGAACTTAAATACACAGATAATGACAAAGACAACAGGTGACGGTGATGATGATGATGGTGATGAGTAGCAGGTGCAGGTGATGATGACAGAGGATTATGGGAAGTGTAGTTAAGACACAGACGATGAAGAAGGTGGTGAATGTGACATAACTCCCCCCTCCCGCTAGGCGCGACCCGCGCCGTACAAGGCAGAACACGGGAGGGAGGGTGGGCATCCTGATGTCCGTGACGGGAAGGTGGACCGGGTGCAGTTGGACGGACTCCAGGATGGTCCAGGACGAGCAGGCGGCCAGGGCAGGGCAGGACCCGGGCATGGCCAGGGCAGAGCAGGACGTGGCCAGGGCAGAGCAGGACGTGGCCAAGGCAGAGCAGGACGTGGCCAGGCCAGAGCAGGATGTGGGCGTGGCCAGGGCAGAGCAGGACGTGGGCTTGGCAGAGCAGACTGGTCAGGGGACCATGGCGAAGAAGGAGACCACCCCTCGGGCGACCACAGCGGGGAATCCCCTTCAGGCGGCCATGGCGGAGACTTCCCTTCGGGCGGCCATGACGGAGACTTCCCTTCGGGCGGCCATGACGGAGACTTCCCTTCGGGCGGCCATGGTGGTGAAGGATAGCCCCCCCCAAAAAAATTTCTTGGGGAGAAACACCACAGGTTCAGGAACAGTCTCTGGCTGGATGCGGCTGCGAGAAGCGCAGGCTCGGCGTGGCTGACGTGAATCTCTGGCTGGATGTCTCTGGATGGACGGTCTCGGCGCAGGATCTGGCTGACGGTCCGGTGAAGCCAGGATCTGTGCTGGACGGGACCAGCGGTGAAGACTCAGGATCTGTGCTGGACGGGACCAGCGGTGAAGACTCAGGATCTGTGCTGGACGGGACCAGCGGTGAAGACTCAGGATCTGTGCTGGACGGGACCAGCGGTGAAGACTCAGGATCTGTGCTGGACGGGACCAGCGGTGAAGACTCAGGATCTGTGCTGGACGGGACCAGCAGTGAGGGCGAAGGCTCTGGATCTGTGCTGGACAGGACCGGCAGTGAGGGCGAAGGCTCAGGATCTGTGCTGGACGGGACCAGCGGTGAAGGCTCAGGATCTGTTCTGGATGGGACCAGCGATGAGGGCGAAGGCTCAGGATCTGTGCTGGACGGGACCAGCGGTGAAGGCTCAGGATCTGTGCTGGACGGGACCAGCGGTGACGGCTCAGGATCTGTGCTGGATGGGACCAGCGGTGAGGGCGAAGGCTCAGGATCTGTGCTGGATGGGACCAGTGGTGAAGGCTTGACTGGGCTGGACGGGACCAGCGGTGAAGGCTTGACTGGGCTGGATGGGACCAGCGGTGAAGGTTTGACTGGGCTGGTGGTCATGGCATGCCATGGGAGGAAGCTCTCCAGACACCGGGAGAGTGCCTCTCTCCAGTCCAGGCCGGAGATGTCTGGGAGCTCCCTCGGGTCCACGGACTCCACCCCCAGCCGATAACATGCCATGATGGCCCTGTCGTCCAGAGGGCTGGAGGCAGCCAGAGGAACAAACCTTCTGGTGAAGGTGAACAGATCGCGGCTATCCAAAGCCAACGCCGCGATCTGTCCAGCGAGCTCCCAGCTCATTTTGTTGGGTCTGGTCTTCTGTCTCTCCTTTTTGGGCTGGTTATTCTGTCACGGTCCACAGGTGAATGAAGACGAAGGTAGGCAGAGATACAAATAGCAAAAGGTTTATTAACCACACCGTGGAACATGAAACTGTGAGCGTGTGCTCAAACAATAATCAGCCATGACAAGAGTGAGAGGGGAACTTAAATACACAGATAATGACAAAGACAACAGGTGACGGTGATGATGATGATGAGGGTGATGAGGAGCAGGTGCATGTGATGATGACAGAGGATTCTGGGAAGTGTAGTGAAGACACAGACGATGAAGAAGGTGGTGAATGTGACACTGACACAATGTTAATTTTTTATATTTAAATTAATTGTATTATTATTCTGTGATCCAAATACACACACACACACACACAATATATATATAATATATATATATATATATATATATATATATATATATATATATATATATATATATATATATATATATATATACATTCAATTTCAAATGTATTTCTGCCAATTTGATCTAGTGGTTGTAAAGTTCTGTATATTTCAGGTTAATATTATTGTTATTCTATTTATTTATTTTATTTTTATTTTTTATTAATTTTTTTTTTTTTTTTTTTAATTTTTTTGTTGATTTGTGTTTGTGGTTCTGTATGTATTTGTTTGTCCAATATGTATAATTGTATTTTTGTTTATTTTATTATTATTGTTCTTTTGTGATGGTTGTGATGTATTTTAGGACCCCCTTGAAAACGAGATGATGCATCTCAAGGGGTTTATCCTAATAAATAAATTTAAACAAATTAAGTGAATTACAATTCCCTGCACATTCCTTTTGGGGTCGTAAAACTCTAATCAGTCTCACTGTGTCTTGGGTTCTGCAAGTGTGTTAGCTTCATTTGGGATGTTAGTTTTTGGGGGAAGTTTCATAGACCATCGAGTGAGTTTGCTAGATTATTCTTGTTCTTGTGCAAATCTTGTTCAAATTCCGATCGGCTCGAACAGAAACCCGCTAGGTAACGTTACTGAAATATATTCAAGCACTTCAAGAAATATACTTTGACCCGTGATAGGCGATGCTAAATGGCTAACATTCCAATGTCGACCGACAGCATGAGCAAGTTGTCAGACTGATAAAAAGCCATGTAACACGTCACACCATAAAAGTATAAATAAATGTTTACCTGCTCAACAAAAAGTCATCCGTGTCAGCGTCGGTTTTCAGTCCCAGATCTCCCTGAAGCTTCCTCCAACGGTCAATGGTGGACCCTATATTTATCATACTTAGAGTCCGGCGTTCTTCACATTTTTTTTAAATCTCTGCAAGTTCCTCTAGAGACATTCTCTTTCGTCCAAACTTTACAGTCGGGGCAAGCAGGGGCCGCTTGCTGCTGTCGTTTATATGTTTATCTATTGCTGATCTGACGCTACTTAGCTAGCTACCATAGACTGTCAGTCAGCTGCTTGTTCGCGCAAGGAGGGGGGCGGGGTCGGTTGTGTTGGAGACGCGAGCGCCAGGCGGAGTTTCAAGTGGAGCTGGTGATTGGATGAGAGCAGTTGACCAATGTAAGCTGTCCGGCCGGACAGCTTACATTGGTCAACTTCTCTGCAGCTGTACACCCAATAGAGTTAATGGATTTATTTCATTCTTTTTTCTATTCCTATTGCTAGAATTGTACTATAGAACCATAACCAGCATCTAAACGAGGATATTAATAATGAACAATCTTTGAAATCGTATACCATAGCTTTAAGGCTTAAGGACCTTGGGTAGGAAGGATGAGTTTGGCCAGAGAAAACCCCCTGTTTTTTCCGCCTTCCATCTCAAGCATTCTTCACTGACTGATAAAGAGTGCAATTCACCAACTCTCTTGGCTGAACATATCGCTGTCACGATTCTATGTGTTTAGTTATCTTTTGTGATCTTGTTTTCCCCTGTCTTGTGTGATTTTTGGTTTAGTCCTGTTAGTTTTCCCGCTCCTCGTTTGTGTTCAATTCTCTGCACCTGTTTTCAGTTAATTATCTTGTTTGGTTCAGTTCATTTAAACCCTGTGTTTTCCCTCAGTGTTTGTCGATCGTCGTCAATGTATGGTTGTATGTTAACCCTGAATTCCTGGAGTCTGTTATTTTGTTTCTGTTTGATTTTGGAAGTTTCATTTTTGTTAATTAAATCTATTATATTGAAACTCCCGTGTCCTCGTCTTCAGCTACCTGCAGCAACCCTGACAGAACGATCGACCCTAAAAATCCAAAAAAAATGGGCCGAAGGAGGAAAGACAAAGAGGTGAGCCCCTTCGAAAACCCAATCCTCTTCCAAGAGGAGCGCTCACTCGAAGAGTATGCGGGGCTCTATTTAGAGCTTTATGATGATGTGTCGTTGGAGGAAGAGGAACTAACAAGGAGTTTCTGGGGTGGACTGAAAGACCCACTAGCCCAGATAATTCTGGTAAGGGACCTCCATCTATCCTTCCTGGAGTTCGTGGATCACACGCTGTGGTCGTGTGGATCTGAATACCACGTGGAAGATCTCCCACTCCAGCCAAATCCAAGTCCGGTATGCCCTGAGCCCGTCACCTGCCCGTCAGAGCCTGAGCCCATTGCATGCCCACCAGAGCCTGAACCCATCACCTGCCCGTCAGCCCCTGAGCCCATCACCTGCACGCCAGCGCCTGAGCCCATCACCTGCACGCTAACGCCAGAGCACATCGTCTGCCCGCCAGAGCCTGAGCCCATCGCATGCCCGCCAGAGCCTGAGCCCATCGCCTGTCCGCCAGAGCCTGCACACCGCATCAGCCCTGCCACCAGATCGGTCCCTGGACTTCCCCGGCTGATATCCTGTATGACTGATCCCCCGCTGATATCAGTGCGATTAGCCCAAAAGATGGCTGCCGAGGCTGAGGTTCACGTCAGCCACATCCAGCCAGAGACCGTCACCTGCCCGCCAGAGCATGAATCCAGCCCCGAGTCCCCTGATGTGCTGGCCCCGTCCAGTTCCGAGTCCCCTGATGTGCTGGCCCCGTCCAGTTCCGAGTCCCATGATGTGCTGGCCCCGTCCAGTTCCGAGTCCCATGATGCGCCAGAGCCAGAGCCCGTTGACCCAGCGCCAGAGCCAGAGCCCGTTGACCCAGCGCCAGAGCCAGAGCCCGTTGACCCAGCGCCAGAGCCAGAGCTCGTTGACCCAGCGCCAGAGCCAGAGCCCGTTGACCCAGCGCCAGAGCCAGAGCCCGTTGACCCAGCGCCAGAGCCAGAGCCCGTTGACCCAGCGCCAGAGCCAGAGCCCGTTGACCCAGCGCCAGATCCCGTTGACCCAGAGCCCGTTGACCCAGAGCCCGTTGACCCAGAGCCCGTTGATCCAGCGCCAGAGCCCGTTGACCCAGCGCCAGAGCCCGTTGACCCAGCGCCAGAGCCCGTTGACCCAGCGCCAGAGCCCGTTGACCCAGCGCCAGAGCCCGTTGACCCAGACCCCGTTGACCCAGCGCCCGTTGATGTCAAGTCTGTTTCCGTTCCTGAACCTGTCCTTCTCCCCAAGAAAATTTTGGGGGGGGGGCTATACGCCTTCGCCGTGGCCGGCCAAAGATCCATGGAGGCCTGAAAAAATAACACCGCCATGGCCACCCGAAGGGTCTTCACCGGCGTGGCCACCCGAAGGGTCTTCACCGCCGTGGCCACCTGAAGAGCCTGCACCGCCATGGCCACCCGAAGGGTCTTCACCGCCGTGGCCACCTGAAGAGCCTGCACCGCCATGGCCACCCGAAGGGTCTTCACCGCCGTGGCCACCCGAAGGGTCTTCACCGCCGTGGCCACCTGAAGAGCCTGCACCGCCATGGCCACCCGAAGGGTCTTCACCACCACGGCCACCTGAAGGGTCTTCACCACCACGGCCACCTGAAGGGTCCTCACCGCCGTGGCCACCCGAAGGGTCCTCACCGCCGTGGCCACCCGAAGGGTCCTCACCGCCGTGGCCATCCGAAGGGACTGCTCCGCCCTGGCCACGCCCACAGCCTACACCGTCGTGGCCACGCCCACAGCCTGCACCGTCGTGGCCACGCCCACAGCCTGCTCCGCCTTGGCCACGCCCACAGCCTGCTCCGCCTTGGCCACGCCCACAGCCTGCACCGTCGTGGCCACGCCCACAGCCTGCACCGTCGTGGCCACGCCCACAGCCTGCACCGTCGTGGCCACGCCCACAGCCTGCACCGTCGTGGCCACGCCCACAACCTGCACCGCCGTGGCCACGCCCACAGCCTGCTCCGCCCTGGAGGCTTCCTGGACCTGCACCATGCCCTCGTCAGCCTCCAGGGCGCCCACCCTCCCACCCCTTTGGATGTTATACGGCGCGAGGACGCGCCTTCGGGGAGGGGGGAGGTACTGTCACGATTCTATGTGTTTAGTAATCTTTTGTGATCTTGTTTTCCCCTGTCTTGTGTGATTTTTGGTTTAGTCCTGTTAGTTTTCCCGCTCCTCGTTTGTGTTCAATTCTCTGCACCTGTTTTCAGTTAATTATCTTGTTTGGTTCAGTTCATTTAAACCCTGTGTTTTCCCTCAGTGTTTGTCGATCGTCGTCAATGTATGGTTGTATGTTAACCCTGAATTCCTGGAGTCTGTTATTTTGTTTCTGTTTGATTTTGGAAGTTTCATTTTTGTTAATTAAATCTATTATATTGAAACTCCCGTGTCCTCGTCTTCAGCTACCTGCAGCAACCCTGACAATCGCCAAGTAAGACTGTTTTCCATGTCAAGAACTTGAGATCGGCTTGCACCAAAGGTTCAAAAGGTGCTTTGGCCAGTGAGTGTAAGACAATAGAAAGGTCCCAAGCAGGTGATCTCATAATTCTCCCTGGGCTTAAACGGTTTGCACCCTTAGGAAATTGAGACACCAAAGGGTGTTTGCCAATATTTGCACCATCCACTAACGCATGAAAGTGGGAGATGACTGCAATGTAGATTTTTATGGTATTAACTGATTTCCCCAAATCCATCAATGATAGAAGAAAACGAAGAACACACTTGGCCGGATCTAGTCGTCGGTCTTGACACCAAGTTGAGAATATTCAGGTTTGCTACTCCCGGTATGTATACTGCTCTGAGTGATGAGAACTTTAGAAATACCCCAAAAATGTAGTTCCTTTGTCAGCTGGAGTCATCGCGCTGATCTAGTGCCGCTTTGGTGATTGATGTGGTACACTGCAGACACGTTGTCCGTTCTCACCAGAACATGTTTGTTCTGCAAACAGAGACAATGGAGAAAAGCCCTCAGTGAGAGATGGACTGCCCTGAGATCCAGCACATTGATGTGATCCAGGGGGATTCCCAGAGTCCCCTGATGGACCTGCCTTCCCAAACTGCTCCCCACCCCATAGAGAAGCATCTGTCGTTATCACAGACTGCCTCGCTGGGATGTTGCCTAGAGGTAATCGTTGTGATGGTAAAGTCTTCTTGTTCCAAGGGTGTAACATTTGGATACACTTTCGTGTAACCTTTATCTTTACATGTCTGTGTAATTTGGAATGTAAGTGAAAGTTGTTCAACCAACATTATAGTGGACGGGCTCTGAGAAGGCAGAGTGGAACCACAGTCGCTGCTGCTGCAATCATGCCCAACAATTGCTGAAATTAAATTAACTTCATTCTCTTGTTCAGACGGAATTACTGAACGATTAAGATGCAGTCATCAGTTGGGAATCCAGCAAAATTCCCACAAAAACAGTCTGTTGTCTGGGACTTTTTGCTCTTTTCCCAGTTCATTTTGAAACCGAGAGACTAGACATGTTGAAGCACCATTTCTGTGTCCTTCATGACTTGACTACGAGAAGATGTACAAATTAGTCGTCTAGGTATAATAGAATTTTCAAACCTGCACATTGAAGAGGATGAAGGTCTGTTGAAACCACCTTGGTGAAGACCCTTGGAGACAGAGACAGGCCCACTGGAAGGACCCTGAACCAATAAACCCGATCTTGAATGGCAAAGTGAAGAAACGGGCAGTGATCCTGACAGATCGGTATGTGGAAATATGCATCCTTTAAGCCTATGGAAGTGAACCATTCTCCCAGTTCTATGGATTCCAGAATTTGTGCTGTAGTCAGCATTTTGAAGGGCAATACTTTTATAAATCTGTTCAGCTGTCATAAGTCCAGAATGGGTCGAAGTCCCCCGACTTTCTTTGATACTAGGAAATACTTTGAATTTAACCCAGTGAGCTGTTTGCTGGTGCTTATCTGTCCAATCTGAGTTTTTTTCTGTAGTAAGACTGGGATCTCGTTGGCCCAAATTT
Source organism: Chrosomus eos (assembly GCA_036326025.1). Classification (NCBI taxonomy): domain Eukaryota; kingdom Metazoa; phylum Chordata; class Actinopteri; order Cypriniformes; family Leuciscidae; genus Chrosomus; species Chrosomus eos. Next base: position 29,584,856 of record CM070831.1, read on the forward strand.
GTGTCTGGACTGGGTTTCTGACTATGGTCATATGAACCCCTGATAAAGTAGGAGGGCGACTCCGAGACCGTTATGCCTGGCCTCCCCGGGGTTTTAAACCTCTGGTAGTACGCCTCTTAAGTAATCCTCCCCTGACTGGAGTATGAGACTGGTCAGTTTGGGGAGCCTGGTAAAAAGGTCTGGTGCCTCGATCATGGAATTGGTAACCCCTAGTTTGCCTTCTGTCATACCCCCAAGGTTTCGAACGAGGAAAGTGTGGGGGCTGAAAGGAGTGAGCAGCTCTATGGCCATATTTGGTAGGTCTGTTTGCTGAACTGATTCCCTTCTGCATCTTGCCTGATCAGCAGCATTGTGACTGTGAATCAGTGTGAAATACCCGACCTGGAACCACTGGCATATTAGTCAGGTGCTTCCTAATAGCGTCAGGTAAAGATGTCTTACAGTAGCTAACCAGATGTGTCTTCTGGCTAAAATTGCTGAAGACATAGATGCTCTAATATCTCTAGTAAGCTGTGAGTGTGTGATGAGTGTTGTGTCCATTAAAATTCATCACATCATGCTCTTCTTTATTAACAACTTTCCTTAAAGTAGCCAAAACTATTACTAAATTCCCCATACCACTCAGGGGGCTAATCTAACTTAACATACCACCTACAACCTGCATTGAACTGGGGTGCAGCTTTTGGATTATTCCAGGCTTTCCTCAGCATCTGGGAATAATCCTCAGCCACAGGAATAGACACAGTAGGCTGTGCACGGGAAAAACTCGTCCATACACCTTGTGTGGGGGCTGGAGATGTAGATTCTTCCTGAGCATCAAGCCCAAGGATCCTTGTTGCACTTAAAATGCATGAAAGAATGTCAGAATGCAGGCTTCCTTTTAAAAATTCGGACCTGGATTCATCTTCCTTGTTTTCATCAGCATTCTCCTCACTACCATAAAGGGAGTTATTTGCATGCAGTGACACGGCATCCATAGAATCATCCCGCTCTTCCTGACATGATGTTACTGTAAATCTTCTCCAGGGGAGAAGACAGGAGGGTAGATACCAGAGGTGGAAAGTAACTAATTACATTTACTCGCGTTACTGTAATTGAGTAGTTTTTTTGTGTACTTCTACTTTTTTACGTAGTTTTTAAAATCTGTAATTTTAGTTTTACTTAAGTATGTTTTGTTTGAAGTATTGTAATTCGCTACATTTTAAAACATATCCGTTACTGAGTAAAAAAAAAAAAATAAAAAAAAATATGCTTTTGATGAAAACATCGCGCTCCGGAAACTACAGCATTGATTGAAGGGCGGGAGAACAGACGCGCTAAAATCTCAAAACAATATGGAGAAGGTGAAGGACAAGACAGACGCAGACCCAGCTGAACGCGAAATGCTGTCGAAATCTCACTCGCACACATACCGGTATGTGAAGCCCTGGTCAGGGAATACTTTGGATAGAGAAAAAAATGTTTAAAGTATGCAGATGTCACGTAAAACACGCAAACTGGTAGATGTATGGATGAATAAATCGAAAGTAAGCTGTACAATAAATCAAATCGCGACATGATCTGTGAATATTAAAGCACAAAAGACTGCTATGTAAATATATAATCTGCTTGTTCTGCGTGTCTCTGTGTGAATGAGCTGTGCTGTTTCGTCTACTTACTACATACTCAAGTACGCACGCGCTCATGCCGTTTTCAGCATCTCACAATGAATGAACATTTCCAGAGCTGCTCTGAGAGAACTCCTAATGAGCATTTTCATAATTTTATTTGAGAAAAAACATTGTCAAATACACTCTGAAACAGGACTTAACAACCCGTCAAAATAAAAGTTCAGTTTTACTAGAAGAAATTATATATTACTATTTTAGGCCTACAATAGAATGTAGGCTATACCTAATTCTCATATAATAATTTTAACAACAACAATAATAATAATACAATTTATTTAAACAGTATTTAAGGAATATATATTATTTGTCCATGGTTTGAGTAAATCTGTTTTGTACTTTGCCAAAAACTAAAAGGATAAAACGTTTGCTAAACTTTTATTTGATTACCACCGTTTTTGATAATATATGTATTAAAGGTTGTGTAGGTAAGACATTTATAAAAAACTTTTTTCCAATTTTTTTAAACTTTTTTATATATATCAATGCATAATTAAAATCTAAGTACTCTGAAAAAAAAGAGTATAAAAATCGATTGACTCTAGACCGTTTAATCTGCATTAAACACAGCTCATTATTTCGAACCGGGACGAAACAACGGATTGGCCTAGGCGACTGTCACTCTCTCGCAACAATGGCAACCACCCCTTCGCCACACAGGACCTGCCCTTTTGCGCGCACTCGTTTGGTTTGTGTAATTCAAGAGCCACGGAACCTAGGATTACCAAAACAATGGCAGAGAAAGACCAAAGTCCACATTTGCAGTTCACGAAGGCAACCCAGTCAAAAAAAGGAAGTCATTTACATTACAAGAAAAGGTAATGAACAAAAAGTTGTTGGATAAACAAAGAAATAAAACTCGGGTGAATATCGGCGAATACCCTAGTAGCACGACCTCTTGCACGACCTCCTCTGCTTCGCCCTCGACCACGGTTCTGTCCTCGAGCTGACGATGTGGTACTTCGGTGGCGCTGCTCTGTAGCGACCCGGGCGAGTGCTGTTGTTGTTTTTAAGTGTTTTTAGTGTTCTGTTTTTAAGTAGCGTCTTAAGTGTTTTTCATGCATGTCACTATATGCTGGAGCTGACAATTGCAAGTAAAGTGCAAGTTTTTCTGAACTACGATAGTCGGTAGCCCCAAACAATGGCTCCGGGCCTCCACCTCATACTTCTAGTCCTGATATTCATCAGCGAACATTTAACTTCCTGTTCTGCGATAACCGTGATGTGGGAACATGAACTTAATCGAGTTTACTCGAGAGAAATTCTGCTGTCCCTCCGACCACTGCAATCAACATCACCGGAAAATCTGCCGGCAGCTATCCGAGCAATACATAGTATACGGCCTAAACGCAAGCGAGGAAGACGGGGAGGCATCAGGGAACGTCTCCGTCGGCGGACCAACAAACCACCACTGCCGTCTATAATCCTCAGCAATGTGCGATCACTGATACCTAAGATGGATGAGCTTCGTATTAACCAAAGGAGCTGTTTCGAGTACCGGGAATCTAACCTTATGGTGTTCTCCGAGACGTGGCTTCACCAAGGAGTCCCGGATTCTCTGCTCAACTTGGGTGGTTATTCGCTGGTGCGAGCCGACCGCTCTAATGCGTCCGGGAAAAAGAATGGAGGAGGAATCTGCATGTACGTGAGTGAAAAATGGTGTAAACAATACACAGTGAGAGAGACTATATGCAGCCCAGATGTCGAACTACTTTGTGTGTCTATGAGACCTCATTACTTGCCTAGGGAGTTTGGTAATATTACTATTGTAGCTGTTTATGTTCCACCCAGCGCCAATGCAGGCAGAGCCGCCACGCGCATAACAGAGTGTGCACATGAACAGTTGCAGCGCTCCCCTGGGGCGCCCATTTTTCTGTTGGGTGACTATAATCACTGCAAATTGGAGAGTGCGCTGCCAGGTTTTCAACAATATGTAAAATGTGACACGAGAAATAACAGAATATTAGACAAATGTTACGGAAATATAAAGGGGGCATATTCAGTTAAGTTAAAACCCCCCCTCTCAAATTCAGACCATAACACATTACATTTAATACCGTCCTATAAATCTGTATTCAAGTCAAGTAAACCTGAACATAAATCTGTCTATGTGTGGTCAGATGATGCAATTGAATCACTAAAGGGGTGCTTCACGTGTACAGATTGGTCTATTTTCCATTCACTAGAGCTTGATGAGGCCACTAGTACTATAACAGACTACATAGGATTTTGTGTTGACAATGTGGTGGCCAAGAAGGACATACTAGTGTACCCTAACAACAAATCTTACATTACAAAAGAAATTAAAGACTGTATAAATAGGAAAAAGCAAGCATTTAGAAGTAAAGACAGAGTGGGACTGTCAGTGATTCAAAAAGAACTCAAACAACTCCTCACTAATGCGAGGGATAAACACAGGCAAACGATGGAACAAAACATCCAAACACTAAATACTAAAAAACTGTGGGACACAATGAAATCAGTGACTAACATGAATCCTGCAAAACAACAAATTATCTCACTGGATGACCAACATAAATCAAATGAGTTGAATGATTTTTTTCTGCGATTTGATTCTCAAAATTTCGTTAAAGAATGTGACAGTGTTTTGCAGTCCCTGCCAGCCACTGATACCTGTTATCTGGAAGTGGATCCATTTAGCATCCAACGACTTTTCACCAAAGTGCCCACGGGCAAGGCCACAGGCCCTGATGGCCTCCCAGCCTTTCTGCTCAAAAGTTGTGCAGAAGAACTTACCATGGCATGGTGCCCCATTTTCCAACAGTCGTTGAATACTCATACTGTCCCAGCTCTGTGGAAGAGATCAACTATAATCCCACTGCCTAAAAAATCAGGCGCTTCAGAGAATAATGACTTTCGTCCAATAGCTTTAACCTCAATTGTAATGAAATGTTTTGAAAAATTTGTTGTGTCGATACTCATGAAAGATGTTGAGTCAAAATTGGATGTGTACCAGTTCGCCTATAAGCAAGGACGCAGTACTGATGACGCAATCCTTTGTATCTTGCACTTTATTTCTAAGCACCTTGAAAACATAGAAGCTTATGCTAGAATCTTGTTTGTCGATTTTAGTGCAGCTTTTAATACAGTGCAAACTCATGTGCTTTTAAATAAGCTTAAAAACATGAATGTCAATACTATTTTAATTAAATGGTTTTATTCTTTTCTAACTAATAGGGCACAGCAAGTAAAGGTCAATGAGACGCTATCAGAGATCAAATACTGTAACACAGGAGTTCCTCAGGGTTGTGTTGCTTCACCAATACTATTCACATTATACACAAATGATTGCAGGAATGTACACTCTAATAACCATATAATGAAATTTGCTGACGATACCGCGATCCTAAGCCTTTTGTACAAGAAAACGGACTCCTCTATGTATCAAGACGAAATAGACTCATTTGTTAAATGGTGTGACACCGACCAACTAATTTTAAATATCCAAAAAACAAAGGAGATGGTCTTCGACCCAAGGCAAGTTACAGACCACAAGCCAGTGGTCATTAAAAACCAGGAAGTAACTCAGGTGTCCTCATACAAATATCTAGGTGTCCATATTGACTGTCTTCTTTGTTGGAATACACATGTTGATAACCTGTGTAACAAACTGCAGCAGAGGCTATATTTTTTAAGGCGCCTAAGGTTGTGTGGTGTGAGCAGTCGTATCATGATGATCTTCTATTATGCAATCTTAGAGAGTGTCATGCGATATGGAATCACTGCATGGTTTGGCAACCTAACAGTTAAGGTGAAAAATAAGCTTGCTAACATGCACAAAATAGCCATGAAAATTATAGGGAGGAGAGAATATGAGCCTATACAGAGCCTGTATGATCAGGCAGTTATAAAACGGGCTATGAAAATTAAATCAGACCCACAACATCCTCTCTTTCCTGAATATGAAACCTTGCCATCAGGAAGAAGACTCCGTGTACCAAAATGCAAAACTAATCGCTTCAAATTATCATTCGTGCCAGTCTCTATTAAGTTGCTGAACGATGTGAAATAAAATTGTGTGAGCACTTCAACACTTTATTTGTGATCTCGGTGCAATAGGGCAATGTGCAATATATATACTAGCACCTTAGCATTTGCACTTTACATAAACTTCAATACAATGGAGTAATTTGCAACAACCACTGCACTAGCACTTAAGCACTCGCACTTTAATCCATGGAATTGTGCTGTCAATTGTCACGCTTTTATCTTCTGTGTCTATATCCGCTTCTGTTTCTGTTGATGTGTTTTTGTAATTGTTATGTCTTATATGATGTTTATTCTATGAAACAACTCTGCACTGTGCCCAAGCAAAATTTCCCTTGGGGACAATAAAGTTAACTCAATACTTGTCTCGGGAGTGTAGTCCTCATCAGAATCAACTATGCTTTCATCAAGCAAACTCTTACATGCAGAACATCATATATATGTTATAAACCTTACACGAAATTCATCTACATCACAGTGTAAATGATGGCAATGGAACAACGTGTATCACGCAACCTGTGTTTAGCTTTGCCTTGTAGATAACTAGCTCGTTAGCGAATCAATAAATATATATTGTAAAGTCTACCAATATCAATATGCTAGTTTGATAGTGAGTAATAAAATACAACTTATTTGTTTAACTTCATAATGATAAAGTTAGATTTTTTTATTTACATGTGTGTCTGACATGATGTCACTACATGCACTCGTTCCTCTACTCTTCGCTCGTCTCAGGTAAATAATGCGTCTTCAGCTCAGCTGTCAGAGTTGCTCGTTCATGTGTTTTGGGGGTGTGGCTTTGGAAGGAGACCAGAAGGGAGGGGGTGAAGTGAATGGAAATAATGAGCTGTCTTTAAAACAGTCGTGAGAGGTCTACAGACACTCGATTTTTATACTTTCTTTTTCAGAGTACTTAGATTTTAATTATGCATTGATATATATATAGAAGTCTAAACAAATTTTGAATTTTTTTTTATAAATTTCTTACCTACACAACCTTTAAATCATAAAAAAGAAAAAAAATCTGAATAAGAAACATTTCATAGAACTCTATTTTTAAACATTTTAAGTTAATGATAAAAATAAGTTTCATAAAATCTAATTCATAATCAATTGTTCAATAAAACATATCTAATCAACTAATTTCAATAAATTATTGAAATTAGTTGATTAGATATGTTTTATTAAACAAATGTTTCATTTATTTAACTGTCATTTTAACTGATGATAATAATAACCATAATTTAATAATACAGTTTATATAAACCGTGATATTTTCTGAGACGGTTATCATACTGTGAAACTCTCATAAGTTACAGCCCTGCACGAGAGAGTCCCCCACCCCCACCGCCGCTGTTAAACAAGTTACTCAGCAACTTTTACTCTGAGTACATTTTAAACAAGCTACTTTTTACTTTTACTTGAGTAGATTTTTAGACCGGTACTTTTACTTGTAATTAAGTAAAATTTTATTGAAGTAATGGTACTTTCACTTGAGTAGAACATTTTTGTACTCTTTCCACCTCTGGTAGATACCCAAACAGGAGGGGCATTCGCGGTGCCCATCTTTTGGGTGTATGCCAGTTTGGTAAAACCGACATTTTGAGTGACACATGACAACAAGCCAGAGGTCAAGTTACTCATATAATAACAGTCTATGATAAGAAAAAATAAATAAATTAACAAAAGATTAACTGTAATGAATCACAGTGTTTTAACTAATTCTTGGAGTTGAACGGCAAGATTCCAAAATAAATTACCCGGCATTTAGTTGAAAAACACAAGCAATAATTCCATTAACATATAGATTGTGACGATTGTCACCATTCATTAATCAAATCAAACACTTCCCTACACTGTAATTCCTAAAAAAATAAGCTGCCTGGTATTAGTCAAACACAATAAACCAGATGGCCCCAATATATAGATTGTGCAGAATCTCTCTTTATACTTGTCTTTTAAAATAAGTCTCCTTGAAAATCATATAGTCTATTAGAAAATTATATATCCTTCATTCTACGTGCGCACACGCAGTAAATAAGATGGAAATACTCTCATCTGCTGCGAACAGATGACCCGAGAACCAACAACAAATACCAAACAGTAAAAATAAAGAAACACTCACCAACGTGCGTTCCAACGTTGCACCAAGATATTTAAATGAGGAGAAAACCTCCACAATCCTCAGGGACGTGAAGCAGCTGCACGAAAACGGGATGGATTGGAACTAATCTCTAGCCTGACTCCGCCCTCATAAGTACTTCCGCTCAATTTTAATTTTCCTCCAGTACTACGTCTGGGATTGTGCTGTAGACTTTGGTTTTCTCAGATACATTTTTTACCGGGCCAATCAGCGAACAGAGGGAAGTGCTGAAAACAATGAGGTTGATGTCGAGCGTTATATTGAGTTGTAGTTCAGCAGCGGAGAAAGATGCGAGCGAAGCCATTCGGTCCGTTGTGGCAACGCTGCCGAATATCAAGATTCCAATATTCCAATGGAATTAAAAACAAGTACTTTGGGTGTCTTGTTCGTTATATTTATTTTCATATAAAAGCAACCCGAACTAAAATTACATCCAGTTTATTAGCAACACTGTGCACAAGCGTGAATCCCGTAATATCCATCTTTGATCTCGCAGGCAGGTGTCAGATCAACTCCGAGAAGAGAGATCTGTCCGGCTTGCCTGCGCTTTTTTCTCTCATCCTCTCACTGCAGCCACCTACTCTCGACTACGCCTATTCACAAATCTCTCAGGCTGCAGTTCACGTCCATGTGCATGTTGCTCTTAAAGGCATACAGGCCAGTTTACATGTCTTCTGGAATGGTCAGAATCAGTGATTTGATTGCAATATTATTTACCTTATTACTCATATTGCATCAGATACATTTTTACTACTTTCGCATTTGAGACCTGAAGTCTTAGTTGTAGGCTATGCTTGTTTACTGATTTCACAATGGAAGATCTGTTCAAAAATTATGAGGTAGAACATTTTCTCAGAATAATAACAAAACACTCACGACAAATATACATAAATTGGTTAAATCATGAATTGGTTAACTCAATTAAAGCTCCTAATTAAAGTCTAAAATTCCAAAAGATGTAACATTTTAAGTTAGGATATAGTTGAAACATCTAGCTACAGCATGACAATAGCTGTGCTTTTCCAGTGCAGTAATGTAATGATATGATAAGATCCCCAGGACACAAGAGGGCGCTGTTGTATAATAAATGTTCACAGACTAGTAGTTGCTGTACAGGATGTTATTGTTTCATTAAAGCATTTACAGTCTAACACTCAATGGAGTAAGTCGCATTCTCATTACATGGTGTCAGAACGGACAAATCTTCGCCAAAATGGAAGCACTAAAAGCACCAGACCCCTTGAGATTGGAAGGAAATATCGCAGACAATTGGAAGAAATGGAAACAAAAGTTCGAACTTTACATGACCGCTACAGGCATTGACGGAAAAGCTAAAAAAATACAAAGCAGCTACTCCACGTCATTGGGGATGATGCCTTTGAAATTTACAACACCTTCGAATTCACGCAGCAGGAGGACAAAATAAAGCTCAAGGTATTACTGGAGAAGTTTGAGGAACATTTTACCCCACACAGAAATGTAACGTTTGAGAGACATGTGTTCAACACTCGTGTTCAGGCCCCCGGTGAGAACATAGACCAATTTGTTACTGACTTAAGAACAAAGGCAAGGCCATGTGAATACGGACAGTTATGTGACAGTCTAATAAAAGACAGAATAGTCGTGGGAATAAGGGATGACCAAATAAGAGCCAAGTTGTTGAGAACAATGGATTTAGATCTACCCAAGGCTGTGTCTATATGTCGCGCTGCAGAGGCGAGCCGCATTCAAATGGACAAATTGCAAACCACACAAGCCGAGTGCGTCGTAAATGAAGTCAAAAGGGAGCGTGCGAAAGAATTTCAAACGTCATTTCGCACGTCACGCAGGCAAAACATGATACAGGACTGTAAATACTGTGGCAGAGACCACCAGAGGGGGAAATGTCCCGCCTATGGAGAAAAATGCAAAAAATGCGGAAAAATGAATCATTTTTCAAGCAAGTGCATGTCCAAAGCATTGTCATATGCAACAAAAAAACCAGTACACAGGGTAGAAGAACAGTCTGACTCAGATTCAGAAGAAATGTTTATTGACATGGTAAAATCAAACAATGGTGAAGACTGGGAAGTAGACCTCATAATAAATGACAGGAAAATAAAATTTAAAATTGACACAGGCGCTCAATGCAATATCATACCAGAATCAATCCACAGACAGACTCGTGCACAACTTGTGAAGTCTAAAGCAAAGTTAGTGACATATGGAGGGCAATGTTTAAAGCCAATAGGAAAATGCCTGTTGCTGACAGAGTACAAAAAAAATTCCATCACGTCGAATTCCAAGTTTTAAATCAGAGTGCAACACCACTACTAGGACTAAAAACCTGCGTACGCCTCGGCCTCATAAAACGCATCAGTGAGGTAAAGACATGGCAAAGTCAAGATATAAAGGAGAAGTATGCAGACGTGTTCGATGACCTGGGCTGTGTGGAAGGAGAACAGCACATCAAGATCAGAGCGGACGCACAACCGATCATCCATGCTCCAAGGAAGGTCCCCGTGGCTTTGAGAGACAAAGTAAAGGCAGAACTGAGAAGAATGGAAAACCTGGACGTCATTGAAAAATTAACAGAACCCAGGCAGTGGGTAAGCAGCATGGTCACGGTATGGAAACCAGAAAAACAGAAGATCCATGGACCCAAAGGACTTGAACGCCGCTATTGAAAGGTAACACTACCCCATGAGGACGATCGAAGAAGTGATGGCTCGGATGGCAGGAGCTAAAGTGTTCAGCACATTAGATGCTCAATGTGGATATTGGCAGGTCAAGTTGGATAAAGAAAGCTCAGCGCTGTGCAATTTTAACACCCCCTTCGGTCGCTACGCATACAAAAGGCTACCCTTTGGAATAAATACAGCTGGAGTAATATTTCAAAGACTCATGACGGAAATGTTCGAGCACATGGAGGGAGTAGAGGTAATCGTTGATGACATCCTCGTATGGGGAGAAAACGAAGAGCAGCACAACCAGAGGTTGAAAAGGGTGTTGGAGCGAGTGAGAGAAAAGAACATAAAACTCAACTCAGAAAAATGCACATTCACTACACAAGAAGTCAAATACATGGGGCACATCCTAACAGCTGACGGACTAAAGCCAGACCCCAAGAAAAGTAGAGGCAGTCACGAAAATGCAAAAACCCACTAACAAGACTGAGTTACAGATATATTTAGGGATGGTAACATACTTAGGGAAGTTCATACCGCAGCTATCTACCGTAACTGCCCCACTCCGAATCCTGTTAGAGAAGACCACAGAATGGAGCTGGATGGAGGAACAAGACAAGAGTTTTGAGAAGCTGCAAAAGATGGTCACAGAAGCTCCAGTACTAAAGTACTATGATGCAGCAAAACCAGTCAAACTGAGCACAGACGCTTCTAGTTGTGGAATAGGAGCTGTACTTTTCCAAGATGAGTTTCCCATAGCTTACGCATCAAAGGCCTTTACAGACACACAAAAAAGATATGCACAAATAGAAAAGGAGTTGGCCGCCATCATGTTTGGATGCGACAAGTTCTACCAATATCTGTTCGGACGGGCGTTTGAAGTTGAAACAGACCACAAACCGTTGGAAACCATAATGAAAAAACCCTTGGCCGAGACCCCACTAAGACTCCAGAAAATACTCCTCAGGCTCCAGAAATACAATATGACAGTGAAATACAAAAAAGGAAAAGAACTTTACATGGCTGATGCCCTGAGCAGGAACTTTTTAAAGGACACAGACGAAAATGAAAACAAGGATGATGTCTAAGTGTGTGCAGTGATGTGTTTACCCATAGCACCCGCCAGACTACAGGAAATACTCACAGAAACAGAGAAGGATCCAACCCTCACAGCAGTAAAAAAGTTCATCCTCCAGGGCTGGCCAGATAAAAGATCAGAAACACCAGACAAGGCCAAAGTGTACTGGGACTACAAGAGGGAAATGACAGTAGAAGATGGGCTGATATTCAAAGGCAACAAACTAGTAATACCAAGCACTCTGAGAAGGATGATGCTAAAAAAAGTGCACTCCAGCCACCAAGGAATCGAAAAAACGAGGAGACTAGCAAGGGATGTCATATTCTGGCCGGGGATGCAAGCCCAGATAGCTGACACAGTCTCAAGATGTACCATATGCAACACCTACAGAAGACAGAACAGAAAGGAGCCCATGATTGCAATGGCGCCACCAGGGGGTGTATGGGGTGGCCACGGCCACCCCTGGCCAACTCCTGGCCACCCCACTGGCCACCCCAATGACCAGTATAAATTTTAGTAGCATTAGTTATGCATTTTATAAATACGTCAAAAATATTCTTAAGTAAAAGAAGACGGGGAATTATGTGTCGTGACGTGCTTTTTAAGTGCCAAATGGTAGCTATACTGTTACAGCAGCTTTTTGATGTGTCCAGGGATGCAAACAGTGCGCTTTTCGGCGCCTCCCGCTTTTTTTTACGTCAGTTTGGGTGACAAAGTCATCTGAAGTCATTCCATAGCTTAATGTGAGGGACAGAAGTATATTTACATCATTAAAGTAGGCTATACGGAAACTCGTTTTCCCTCTTCTGCGGCTGTCAATCATTCTCCATTCATATTCAAACAGCGCGCGCGCCTCTGGGATGCACGGTAAAACTCTCTCCAATATGATATATTCACATTATAATGCATGATCTGTAGATAAAAAGCTGTAGATTTGCATAAAATTACTTTATTTTCTTGTAGTTTGTTGCTGTTTTTAAACGACTCACTACCGCGTGCTTGTTAGATCACACACATCACAAGAATGAATCGGCATCAAACGCACAATAACTGGAATTTAAAACTGTGAAACAAAGGAACAAATCGCACTAGGATTTGTGCGCTCGACATTTCTCCGCTTTGTGATGTGAACTTTTAAATGCGCACTTAATGCAGCGCAGCGCTGCACTGCCTGCACACTGTGACTCCATGTTGCTTTGAGCACATCATTCTGCACCCGCGATGCGCATATACGCTCGGTTTTTCATGTTATCATGGGTTTGCGCACTGAAATATTATTAAAACCCAATATATTTTGTTATACCTAGCCTGCTCAATACATTTTAAATAAGCATAATTTAATTGTATATTATTTCTTTGTAGTATAGACTATATATGAAGAGTTCACATGCAAAAGCCTCTAAATGCCATCTGAAAATTTCTTCTAAAATGATCATTTTTATCAAGCTCGTATATTTAAGTTCAATAATTTCACTTAAATGTTAAGAAAAATTACCCATTCATTGTTATTTAAGTGAAATTACTGAATTTAAATATACGAGCTTGATAAAAATGATAATTGTAGAAGAAATTTTCAGATGGCATTTAGAGGCTTTTGCATCTGAACTCTTCATATGCACTTCTGAATTCTTGACATTAATATATAAATATAAAATTGTGACATATATGATTGCCTGATTGAATTTTATAAGAGAACTAATAGTAATTTGTTTTTATTAACATATTTAGATTTTATAAAATTACTGTGCAGATTTTTTCAAGAATTACATTTTGCTGCTGATTTAGGCTATACACTCATTAAGTTTATTAAAAATTCATAATACATTTATGTAATATTTAAAAGTGTCAACTGTAATCTTACACTGCAAAATAATAACTTAAAAAGGATTAAATTCATAACAATTATCTGAAAATTTGCCGCGGGGCTAGGGCCCTTATATATATCATATCTATATAATATATATCATTATGTATAATATAATATATATTAGTAGGGCCCTACTAATTTCATTAGTAACATTAAATATTACACAATAAACCAAAGTATATCAGTAGGAGTTTCCTTAAGTCTTTCTGATAGTTTTCTACAGGCCGGTTTACTACAACAGTAGAATACAATTCTGAAATTATGGTTTATAGTTTTGGTGTGCCACCCCAAGATTTTAAGTGGCCCCATCTGGCCACCCCTATGAAAAATTTCTGGAGGCGCCACTGCATGATTGGGCATGACATACCGGAAAGGCCATGGCAAAAAGTAGCTACTGATATTTTCGAACTCGATGGAGAACACTACCTCGTCTTGGTGGACTAATATTCGAACTTCGTCGAAGTAAGCAAACTAAACACCATAACAAGCCAGGCAGTCATCAACATCTGCAAACAGCAGTTCTCCCGACACGGCATACCCGATGAAGTCTGCTCTGACAACGGCACACAGTATTCCTCTGCCGAATTCAGGATATTTAGTGAGGAGTACGGATTCAAACATACCACATCATCTCCCACGTACCCCCAATCCAACGGGAAAGCTGAAAAGGGAGTACAGATAGCAAAAAGCCTACTCGAGAAAGCCAAAGCTGACAAACGAGACCCTCACCTCGCCCTCTTGGACTATCGAAATACACCCCTGGATGGACTACCATCTCCTGCACAGCTGCTTATGGGCCGCAGAACAAAGACAAGACTGCCCACAACACAAAAACTGTTACAACCAGGAACAATGGAAAGGGTGCAGGATAGAATGAAGGTCAACCAAGACAGAGAGAAACACTACTATGACAGAGGATCACGCATGCTGCCAGCCCTCAGCCCAGGAGACAGAGTGAGGTTAAGGGAGGGCAAGAAGTGGAGACCAGCTAAAGTAATAAAACCAGCACCCGAGCCACGGTCATACCTAGTGGAAGCAGACGGACAACAGTACAGGCGAAATAGAAGAGAGCTCATCAAAATAGAGGAAGACACACCTGCAGGTACAGAGGAGAAAGGAGAGAACACTGAGAGAAATGAAAAACGATACCCATTCAGAAAACCCAAACCCAAAGAAAGACTGAACTTATAACAGAGAGAAGGTACTTAACTGAATTACGATACCTGAGAACAATTAACTCTTAACGTTTGTTATCCACTTACAGGAGGAAGTTACAGAGAGCATCCTGACTTTAAATGCTGCTATTATAGGTTCAACGTTATGCAGTGCTGTTGCCCTATATTTCTGTTAAATCACTTTAGAAAAGGGGAGATGTAATGATATGATAAGATCCCCAGGACACAAGAGGGCGCTGTTGTATAATAAATGTTCACAGACTAGTAGTTGCTGTACAGGATGTTATTGTTTCATTAAAGCATTTACAGTCTAACACTCAATGGAGTAAGTCGCATTCTCATTACAAGTAACAGTTTCCACAGCCGGTTCAAAGGAGTGCTGGGCAATGATTAATCGCATCCACACAAAAAAAAATGTGTTTACGTAATATATGTACTGTGTATTTTTATTTGGTATATTTAAATACACCCACTGTCATGATTCTGCCCTCGTATCCTTGATTTTCTCTAGTCATGAGGCAGGATCATGACAGAATCATGTTTTGTGTACAAGCGCATGGCCAACTGTTTGGGCCATGTGCTTGTGTTGTCTCGTTACGTAACCCCGCCCCCTTGTTATCCTCCTCTTGTCATTATTGTCTAGCCAGTTTCACCTGTCCTC
>CM070831.1:29600220-29745220 GCA_036326025.1 Chrosomus eos
AAAAGTTATAACATAATTTCTAAAAACTTTTGAATAAATCTGCGTATTTTAATGCCACTGGTCTTAAGGTTTGTCATTGTCACCAGACTCTGACCACATCACATCGTTTTTGTAACTACGCCACCTATTGGTCAAAAGTGATAATCCATTAAATCACATTTTTTGTTAATTAGTGTGATTTTTAAGCCATTTTGCCTAAATTAATCTTTAAATGTCTTAAATTGCTCCTTGCTGCAGTTGGTCTGACACATGTTGACATGTCTTGTCGTCTTCTTTGCGCTTGGCCCCGGTTATTGCTGCTTGCAGCTATATTTATTAGGGGCCAAGCACCGAAGGTGCGGTGGCACCTATTGTATCTGTTCCGGTTCTTATTATTCTTCCGTTTCTTCCGACTGGGTGTCTATGGCAGCCCATAGAACGGTTTGCGGGAAAGTTATGAAATTTGGTACACTGATAGAGGACAGTCTGAAAAGTCACCAGAGCAAATTTGGAGTCTCCAACTCAATCCCTCTAGCGCCACCAACTGTCCAAAGATTTACTCATGTTTATGCTTATAACTTTTGAACCATAATGGCTAGAATCACAAATCCTTTGTCCTCTTATTCCTTGGCTCATGCCGATTCGATTGCACCCTATGACGTCATTTTCCGTCACGACAATTTGTCCGCCATTTGTAATTATCCGAAAAAGCTACTTTTTCGAACTCCTCCTAGGCCGTTGTTCCGATTCTCACCAAAATTGAACCAGATCATCTCCAGACCGTGCTGACAAAAAGTTATGGAATTCATAAAAACGCTGCAAGTTGTTCTCGAATACCACGCAAATTAATTTTAAGTAGCGCTTGCGAAAACAGACATAAGGCTGTATCTCCGCAACGCTTTATCGTATTCAAACCAAACTTGGTACATGTCATTACAAGCATGACCTGAGGCTACATGCTGCGTTTCGGCGCAGCGCCACCTACTGGTCCAGAGATACGAAAAATTGCTATTTTTGCTCATAACTACTGAACAGTTTGTCCAAAAATAATAAAGTTGGTCTTGTTAGATTCAGGGCGTCATGCCGAGTCGACAGATATCCAATTTTCCCAGATCGGCCATTTTGGCTGTCGGCCATTTTGAATTATGTGCTAAAATGCTGTATTTTATGAACGCATGAACGAATTGTTACGAAACTCGGTATGGGTCATCAGTACGATACCCTGAAGGAGCCTGAGAAGTTTCGAAACAGCGCCACCTAGTGGCAAAATTGATTTTTCAAATGCTGATAACTCTGGTTGTGTTTGACGTATTTTCACGGGAGTCATCTCGTTGGGATCCTGAATCCTTGCCGAGTCCACAGATACCAAATATGCTTAGGTTTTGTTTACGGTTTGTGTAGCGTTGTGATTTAGCGCTTAAAAAACATTTGCCGATATCTTCGAAACCGCTTGTCCGATCGAGACGAAACCACCGCCAGAAGTTTGGAAACATAGGTCGATAGGCTATACGCTAATGCCCAAATGCGAAAATATTGATAGTAAGGGGTAGTAAAATCCAATCAAAGTCACGTGTCAGTCATTTTTTATGTTTATTCACATAAATGTATATAACTCCAAAACTAAATGAGATATTTTCACCAAATTTTACACACACATGTATGGGCTCACTTTGAGGTCACATAAAAAAAATGTGGGATTGAGCCTCTTGGTGGCGCTATAATAGAACGTAACATGCTATTCTTAACGAATGCATTGGTGTAACATTACAAAACTCAGCATGTGCCATCAGCACCATGCCCTGAAGGTACTCAAAACATTTCGAGACAGCGCCACCTTTTGGTCAAAAGTTATAACATAATTTCTAAAAACTTTTGAATAAATCTGCGTATTTTAATGCCACTGGTCTTAAGGTTTGTCATTGTTACCAGACTCTGACCACATCACATCGTTTTTGTAACTACGCCACCTATTGGTCAAAAGTGATAATCAATTAAATCACATTTTTTGTTAATTAGTGTGATTTTTAAGCCATTTTGCCTAAATTAATCTTTAAATGTCTTAAATTGCTCCTTGCTGCAGTTGGTCTGACACATGTTGACATGTCTTGTCGTCTTCTTTGCGCTTGGCCCCGGTTATTGCTGCTTGCAGCTATATTTATTATTATTATTCTTCTTCTTCCGACTGGGGGTCTATGGCAGCCCATAGAACCGTGTCCGGGAAAGTTGTTTTGGTTTGACATTCTGATAGAGGACATTCCCAACATTAAGTACACCAATTTTGGTGTCTCTAACTCATTCCCTCTAGCGCCACCACCTGTCCAAAGTTTCACTCACATTTATGCTAATAACTTTTGATCCGTAAGGCCTATCAACAAAATTCTTTTTTCCTCTGATTCCAGAGCTCATGACGATTCGATTGCACCCTATGACGTCATTTTCCGTCATGCAAATTTTTCCGCCATTTTGAATTTTCAGAAAAACCTACTTTTTCGAACTCCTCCTAGGGCGATGCTCCGATTTTCACCAAAATTGCACCAGATCATCTTCAGACAGTGGGGACAAAAAGTTATGGAATTCAAGTTGATTCGCTTAAAAGTTTTTGAATGACGTGCAAAAGAATTTTACGTAGAGCTTGCGAAAACAAACTTAAGGCTGTATCTCCGCAACGCTTTATCGTATTCAGACCAAACTTGGTACATGTCATCACAAGCATGACCTGAGGCAACATGCAGCGTTTCGGCGCAGCGCCACCTACTGGTCCAGAGATATGAAAAATGGTTATTTTTGCTCATAACTCCTGAACGGTTTGTCCAAAAATCATAAAAGTGGCCTCGTTAGATTCAGGGCGTCATACCGAGTCGACTGATATCCAATTTTCCCAGATCGGCCATTTTGTCTGTCGGCCATTTTGAATTATGTGCTAAAATGCTGTATTTTCTGAACGCATGAACGGATTGTTACGAAACTCGGTATGGGTCATCAGTACGATGCCCTGAAGGAGCTTGAGAAGTTTCGAAACAGCACCACCTAGTGGTCAAAAGTTATAACAAAATTTCCAAAAAGGCTAATAACTTTTGAATAAATCTGCCTGTTGAAATGCCACTGGTCTTAATAGATTCCTTGGGTCAAGCTGAGAACATAGATACCAGGTTTTCCTTATTTGACCGAACTTCCTGTCCGCCATCTTGATTTTCAGTCAAAACCTACTTTTTCGAACTCCTCCTAGACCGTTTGTCCGATTTTCACCAAAATCGAATCGTATCATCTCCAGACCGTGCCGACTAAAAGTTATGGATTTCGTGTCGATTGACGAAACCGTTTTCGTATAGCGCAGCAGCAAAGTTGAGGCATGCTGCCAAAATGACTATTAAGTCTTTATCTCTGCAATGCCTTGACATTTTTGACACCAAACTTTGTATGTGTCATTGTCACCTCACTCTGACCACATCACATCAATTTGGTAACTGCGCCACCTATTTGTCAAAAGTGATAAACCATTAAATCATCTTAAAAGTTACTTTATGTGATTTTTTTTAGCCATTTATCCAAAGTTCTCTTAAAATGTCTTTGATTGCTCATTGCTGCAATTGGTCTGCCACTCCCACCCATGATGGCATCTGTTGCCGCTTCTTGCGCTTGGCCCCGGTAATGGCTGCTTGCAGCTATATTTATTCTTCCGTTTCTTCCGACTGGGCGTCTATGGCAGCCCATAGAACCGTTTGCGGGAAAGTTATGAAATTTGGTACACTGATAGAGGACAGTCTGAAAAGTCACCAGAGCAAATTTGGAGTCTCCAACTCAATCCCTCTAGCGCCACCAACTGTCCAAAGATTCACTCATGTTTATGCTAATAACTTTTGAACCATAATGGCTAGAATCACAAATCCTTTGTCCTCTTATTCCTTGGCTCAAGCCGATTCGATTGCACCCTATGACGTCATTTTCCGTCACGACAATTTGTCCGCCATTTGTAATTATCCGAAAAAGCTACTTTTTCGAACTCCTCCTAGGCCGTTGTTCCGATTCTCACCAAAATTGAACCAGATCATCTCCAGACCGTGCTGACAAAAAGTTATGGAATTCATAAAAACGCTGCAAGTTGTTCTCGAATACCACGCAAATTAATTTTAAGTAGCGCTTGCGAAAACAGACATAAGGCTGTATCTCCGCAACGCTTTATCGTATTCAAACCAAACTTGGTACATGTCATCACAAGCATGACCTGAGGCTACATGCTGCGTTTCGGCGCAGCGCCACCTACTGGTCCAGAGATACGAAAAATTGCTATTTTTGCTCATAACTACTGAACAGTTTGTCCAAAAATAATAAAGTTGGTCTTGTTAGATTCAGGGCGTCATGTCGAGTCGACAGATATCCAATTTTCCCAGATCGGCCATTTTGGCTGTCGGCCATTTTGAATTATGTGCTAAAATGCTGTATTTTATGAACGCATGAACGAATTGTTACGAAACTCGGTATGGGTCATCAGTACGATACCCTGAAGGAGCCTGAGAAGTTTCGAAACAGCGCCACCTAGTGGCAAAATTGATTTTTCAAATGCTGATAACTCTGGTTGTGTTTGACGTATTTTCACGGGAGTCATCTCGTTGGGATCCTGAATCCTTGCCGAGTCCACAGATACCAAATATGCTTAGGTTTTGTTTACGGTTTGTGTAGCGTTGTGATTTAGCGCTTAAAAAACATTTGCCGATATCTTCGAAACCGCTTGTCCGATCGAGACGAAACCACCGCCAGAAGTTTGGAAACATAGGTCGATAGGCTATACGCTAATGCCCAAATGCGAAAATATTGATAGTAAGGGGTAGTAAAATCCAATCAAAGTCACGTGTCAGTCATTTTTTATGTGTTTATTCACATAAATGTATATAACTCCAAAACTAAATGAGATATTTTCACCAAATTTTACACACACATGTATGGGCTCACTTTGAGGTCACATAAAAAAAATGGTGGGATTGAGCCTCTTGGTGGCGCTATAATAGAACGTAACATGCTACTCTTAACGAATGCATTGGTGCAACATTACAAAACTCAGCATGTGCCATCAGCACCATGCCCTGAATGTACTCAAAACATTTCGAGACAGCGCCACCTTTTGGTCAAAAGTTATAACATAATTTCTAAAAAACTTTTGAATAAATCTGCGTATTTTAATGCCACTGGTCTTAAGGTTTGTCATTGTCACCAGACTCTGACCACATCACATCGTTTTTGTAACTACGCCACCTATTGGTCAAAAGTGATAATCCATTAAATCACATTTTTAGTTAATTAGTGTGATTTTTAAGCCATTTTGCCTAAATTAATCTTTAAATGTCTTAAATTGCTCCTTGCTGCAGTTGGTCTGACACATGCTGGCATGTCTTGTCGTCTTCTTTGCGCTTGGCCCCGGTTATTGCTGCTTGCAGCTATATTTTCCCTTGTAATTATGTATGGTTTGCAAAAATGGGAACTGCTGTGTCTGTGTAAATGAGAGAAGCAAAGTGTATGCACATTGTGCACACGCTACATTATGGCCAAGCATGCGCCCTTAAAATAGCATCTGAATAACGCGCCACTGACTTTAGACTAGGTTTTTCCTGGTCTATGGCGGAATTGTTTTCTAAAACTGCAAAATAGCACAAGGGAACGTTTGCGCCGGAACACGCCTCCTCTTTTCGCTGAACCGCCCCCGGGAGCGCAAGTTCAATTCCTTATTTACCGATGTGCGTCGGTGAGTTTTTTGGTGAGCTAGCCTACCTGCACTTCTTTTGGTCATGCATTAACTGCCACTTCAACCGTACAGTCAAAAAAAAACTTGCAAAGAAATCTCTCTTCCCATTGGTCAGTTTTTCGCGGGCAAGTTCACTACTGTAAATGAATTTACTGTAAATGAATTTACAGTAGAGAAGAATTACAGTAGTGACCATATCCCATTTTCCCATAATCCTTTGCTGTTTACAGTAACAGCCTACTGTATATAAATTTTACAGTATCTTACTGTACATATTACAGTACAATACTGTTCAAATTACAGAATTTATATACTTAAAACTTAAGTATTTCAAAACAAGTTTAGGCCTATGCATGCATGCATGCATGTATAGGGATATTTCAGGTTGTTTGGGACACGTTTTGCCATTTAGATGACTGGGGAAAAGTACAGAACAATCAAAATAAACACTCAGATAACAAAACATTATAGTCACATAACACATCAACTATAGTTCAAATGTTTGTATTGTATATTTTTTTAAAGCTGACTTTTAACATTTAAATACAAACAAATAAGACAAATCCACAACACCCAGTAGGTTATAGAATATACTTTATAGATTAAAGTGCTCAAAAGTTATAGGGATAAATAAAGGAAGAAGTTTACTGTCCTCCAGCGTTTGAATAATGAAGTCGAATAAAGCCTTAAAGGAGTCATGAACTGCATTATTTTGTTATTTTATAATGTTTCCTGGGGTGCACTAATAATGTTAGTATGATTTTTACATAAAAGAAATAAAAGGCATTTTTCATTCCCTGATTTAGCCCTCTCTTTTGAACGCTCTGTGTTTTAAGGGGCGTGTCTGCTGTTAGACTTCATGTCCACTGCTGTGATTGGCTAACATCTTTGCATATGGAAATAGCAAAAGCTGACAACACACTTGACTAGCTGAAACATTCTAAGACTGAACTGAACACACTTAAGCCAGGGACACACTTAACGACTATAAGGCCGATTATGAATTTAATACATCTTTTTTAATTTCAGGCTTTCTACAAATCCAATGCAGCTACTGTGTTTTTCCACAACCTGGCACTGCACAACATTTTGCAGTCTTCAAAGGCATGTTTATCACTTAGTTGCTCGATCCAGTGTTAGCATCACGTCTGTTATTTACTAATTGTTGTGCTCGAATCAGTGGGCAGGGCTACTGAACTTTCGTGATGTCACCAACCAGGGAAGAAGCTCATTGTAGTCCCTACCAGCCGTTTGTTGTAGTCCTTAAAAATCGATTTCTGTAAAAGAAAATATCTCCCTTAACTTTGAGCGTCGTAACTTTGCAGATATTGTATATGCTCAAAAAGCAACATTACATACTAACTAAAGTTAAAAAAGTGAAATCATAATCAAGAACCCCTTTAAATTACCTTTGGGCTGCAGAAACCAACGTGATCTCATGAGAATACGTGTGTATTTTTACGTAAAGTGTAGTTCTATCATACGTACATTTATTTACGTTTTATACACGCAGAAACGTATAATACTGACGTATTTACAGCACTAAAACGTAAAATATTTACGTATTGACAGCACAAAAACGTAATTTATTTCCGTATGAACAAATCTACCGACGTAGACATTTGTACGTATTGCTATTTATGCATAATCGTGGCCTTAATGTTTTGACTATTGCATTCAACTGTCTAATCAATTAAGTTTTCAGTTGCATTTATCAATATAATAGGCCTAAGAACATTAGCCTACTCATAAATATTAACATTTCACTCTGTTCGTGCCTTCTGCAGCAAACTCGTTTCGGAGGATTAGCCTGCATGGTGTTAAAAAGGAATACACTTTTAACCTTAAAAATACCTTGTTTAATCGTTTAACCATTTTGTAGTATTTAGTGTATTTACACAAAAAGCATTTTCTTCAAAAAAACACAACATACTGATACATTCACAAAAGACATACATTTTATTAGCTTGATGTAATCCAAATCTTAGAATCCATACGTTGTTTGCAAGAAACAGATCCAAATTCAGCCTTTTATCCAGTGATCTTCATCTTCATTTCTCTGCAGCGACCGCAAACGTCAAATCTATCTCGCGCATGATCGGCATGATCCCGGCATTCCGCGCTGGTGATGAATTCAAATTCAAAAAATGCGCCTTCAAGAAGTGTTACGTTACAACATGTTTTACGGCCGTGATATCAAACGCTCATTGGCTCTCGCCTGCTTCGTCACAGATTGCGACATGCCGTGTTTCAGTCGGTGTACATTTGAAATGGAGAAGCCCTATGGGAGAAGCGCGCGCGCCTTCAGAGAGCGAACCGAAATCGGATTAACATTTTCATGGATTAACGTTAATAACTTAAATTCTGATCTGTACCTCATACACAACTACAATACTGCCAGAGAGGACTGCGACTGCAACGCATCATCATGTGAACGACTTGGTAATGTTAACGTTACCGGTTTTGACATTTTCGCAATAAATAAATTATTGTGAAATGTAAATGTCTGTCTGTTATGTTTTTTTTTTTCATAATTGTGTTAGCCTGACATAGTTTTAAGAAATGGTTATGGGTAGGTTTTGGGGTAGGAGTAGGATTAGTGGCTCAAAATATATTTTAATGCTATATTGTTAATAAAACTGCCATTTTACCTACACATCTCTGTCCATTAACGTTACGTTTTATCCTTTTTATATTCTGTATAAAATGGATATGTTTTATAGGATTAAGGGATCTTGTTACATTAATCTTTAAAAGTTAAAGTATACAGATGTCTTTATGATGTGAAAAATATACGTAAATTGTTAACGTTTTGTAGCTGTAAAAACGTAATAATGTTACGTTTAAATGTTGCAAATACGTCTATATTATACGTTTCAGCATCTATCCAAACGTACAAAAACATACGTTTTCTATCTTTGAAAATAACGTATAACAATGAGACCAGGCTGCAGAAACGATAAAGTTTCTAGAAACATTATTTTTTATATTCAACACAAAACTTATTTACAAGTTTACTTCAGTTACATTCCATTTGAGAAATAAAAATAGCCAAATGTCATGCATCTGTAAATTATGATGTTTTAATCAATGTCTGCATTATGATATAGCATATCTTTTTATTTACTGTTGATTTTTTTAACAGCACCGTGAAATTGACAATTTGGTAGTTATGCATGCCAAAAAAGTTTGTAAAACATTGATTGCAGTTTACAGTAAATAAACTCTGAACTTTCTGTTCTCCCTCTCTCTCTCTCCTCTGACTGTCTCTATTCATTCTCTCTTTATTATCACCTCAGTACCCTTTCAATCAGGCTTTGACTCAGTCCTCCCCTCTCAGCTAGTTGTGTCATACACATTTTTCAGTGTCCAGCAGCAAGTGATTTTCTCGTTCATTTGTCCTTCTCTCTCTCTCTCTCTCTCTCTCTCTCTCTCTCTCTCTCTCTCTCTCTCTCTCTCTCTCTCTCTCTCTCTCTCCCCTCTCTCTCTCTCTCTCTCTCTCTCTCTCTCTCTCTCTCTCTCTCTCTCTCTCTCTCTCTCTCTCTCTCTCTCTTTATGGTGTAACTCTTAATCTTCTTCTGTGGCCTCTCTCTTCCACAATTCAGCTTGCTGGACCAAATCATTTAGATACAAAAAAGGACCAAAAATGACTTTTTCTTTGTGAATGTTTTTCGATACATACGTTTTTCAAGCCGTTCTGCTGGTGACCTTTTAATACTTGGATTTCCACCATTTTATACCATTTATACCATTATACCACTTCATACCATTTTATACCAGCTTCTCATTGTGTGAGTGTGTGAGGCCTGTAGAGAGGAGGGAGAAAGCATGGAACATGTCTGGATAACAGTGTTTCTTTCTCTCTTTTTGAAGTGTGTGGACTGTTCAGGAACAGGTGAGACTTTTATTAGTAATGTATTATTAACAATGATCATTGTTACTAAACACAGATGAAAAGAGAACAAGCTATTCAGTGATGTTTAATTGTGGAATAATTAAACTGTTCTATGTGTCAGACACTAACTGTTTCAGTCAAAAAAATTAAAAAGTGCTAAAATGTTCAGCAAATCTTTTGTAACCTTATCATATTCTTCCTCTTTTTTTTTAGCAAAAGAATGGACATATGCAGGTACTACAGTTCTCCATGATTTTGTGACAGATTTTATTTCACTTGCATTGTGTTATGTAGTTATGTAGTCACAGATAACTTATATGCATAATTAAAAATTTGGGGGCTTGATTTGTTACAAAAGAATGGCATGATGAAGAATAGGGGCTGCCCTGCTTGAACAGCAATGCCATTTTGGAACAACCCGTTGTAATCTTGTGACATTCTTGTCGTAATAAGCTTTTGGAAAAGCTTATTTAGCCATATTTTGCATTGCATGCGCTACTGGTCCGTAATCTGTGCTAATGAGTGTCTAGAACTAAATACACAACAGCAATAAAAAGAATAACAGTATGGTGAAATGCAAAATAATATCTGGGTGAGTCTCATACAACCCATCAATAATTTGTCTAAATTAAATAAAAAAATAAATTATATTGCTTACAATTAAGCCTATTTTAAAACTGTTTAGATGGTGATGACAATTTTATGACAATTAAGCCGATTTAATATGCAAATTCTCATTATTGTACTGTAATATAATATTTAAGTATTTATAAGGCATGCTTTTATTTGGTACAATACTTTTAATTTATGCAGATAATAAAGAAAAACATTGTATTCTGCGTTTTTATTTATAGTAAATTACTGAGAGAAATGAGGTTTTGTCAAAATGTGCTTCACTGACATAATATGGCAAATAATGCCACAATGACATGATGTATATTGTTCTTTTCTTTGAACAAAAATTATTTTTCTTATGCAAGATTTCTGTTGGAATGATTTATACTGTTATACCTACTACACACACATTCCAGGACACATTTTCAGGGCTGTACAATGTGTGTGCCATTGTTGTGATCCAACTCATTATTTCTGAATAAAACAGTTACTTGGTTGAGTGATGCTTTGTTCCCTGTCCAAGTTTGGGACAGCATGCAAGAGGTAAACTGACAGTGGCATGGAATATGTGTCTTGCAGTTGTCATAGAGATCTCCTTGGCAACCACAGATCAATGAGAGCAACCCTGCCTCCCCCTCCCCACATTTTGGAGTGGAACAGGGGTTTGGGGGATATTCATGGTGAACAGTGAGACTGAGTGGGCCTCTAATCCCTGTGTACACAGAACTGACTTGGCACCAAACTGAAAGACCCAGACTCATATGCAAAGTTTTCTTTTGTTATCCAATAAAACAACTTTTTTCTACCTTTTCTTTATTTTTTATTGCTTTGTTGCTCTGTCACCCTTTTTTTCAATAGCTAATTTCACTACAGAATGTTTCAGCACTCATAACGTGTGTGTAGTCTATGGGTTTGTAACCATGTGTTTCCTCATTAACTTTACATGACTTAACACTTAGCTAGCACTTCACTATGAGCTTTCAGAATATAATGTAAACAGCACTCACCCACACATTATTTTTTAGATTTATTTTGAACTGACATTTATATAATTTATAATTCCACACACATTTCCATTGACTGATTCCCACATACCAACATTCACCTCGCTGTGCCACCCTTTTCTGGTTGTATTAGGTGCTGTGGGACAGCCAGAATGGGCTGAGTTTTTTCCTGACTGTGGTGGTTCCAGCCAGTCACCCATAAATGTGGACACATTGCAAACACTACATGACCCAACGCTAATCCCTTTGCAGCCCCTGGGATACAACCAGCCTGGTAACAGACCATTCACCCTCTCCAATAATGGCCATTCAGGTAAATTTATCTTTTTCACCCATTCAAAATGGTCACACACTTCAGCTACTCCTACAAATTTAAAGGGCACCTATTATGGCATTTAAAATGTTCCTAATATTGTTTTGGGAGTCCCCAACAACAGTTTTACATGCATGCAATGACAAAAAACACTTTTGTTGTCTTATAATAATGCATTTATTTTTACCTGATTTGCTCACCGACTCCCAAATGATTCGTTCAACGACTCATTTTTCCAAACCCCTCCTTTGCGTGTCGCTAATTGGCGGTGATTGGTCAGATGACCCAGTCAGTTGTGTTTGTAAAGCAATCGTCATTAAAATGACGATTAAAATGAACACAGCACAAGGTTCGGGCTATACTTGTCACTGATTCTTCACATGCTCGTCCCTGGGCAGTGAAAAAATGTCGCTTTTGATTCGCACTTCAGAGCACAGCGTCTTGTTGTCGACATGAAGTTTTCAAGTTTCCCTGGTGTCTGCGCGGCCAATTTGATCATTTTTCGCCTTGACATCACAAGGGAAAGGAAAATGACTCATTGGAAAACAGATTCATTAAATTGACTCAGAGTCGACTCATTCTTTGAGAGACAATAACTTTTTTTACGGTGAACTTTATATAAAACTTTGCAGAATATTTTTGTTCACTTAGATCTATGTTGCACACTACATGAAAGGTAATTTTCAAAATTCCATAATAGGTGCCCTTTAAAACAAAAACAACCCGATTATGTTCACCCGTTTGGTGATAATTTTTTCATGTCAAGTCAATTTTACTACTATCGTTCTTTTTCACACTACTTATGGTTTCAATCATGATGTTTATGTTTAAAATTTCTTAATATCTAAAAATATTTTTTTAAACTGTGTGACAATGAAATACTGGTTCCCACTTTATGTGAAGTGTCTACTATGTACTAACATTTAAATGAATCATTTGATACAATTAACTTATTGTGTACATACATTTTTATGTTGTACTTCTATTTAAAAAAAAATCCTGCATGTAGTTAGATCTGTAGCCTAATTCATTTCTGTGTTTACATCTATAATTACACTGTTGATCCTTCCTTTACCCCTTAACCCACCCTTAAACCTAAACATATCACCAATCACGTGCCTGACCTGAACAGTACCTTAATAGCAGCAAGTTTTGCAACACAACATGAACACAATAAGTACATTGTACTCAACAATTATTTTTAATGTATGTACATACAGTAATAGTTAAAGACAGCTATTATAAAGTGTGACCCAATGCATATGACCCTCTTCTTTACCTCAAACTTCCTCTTGTTTTCTCACACAGTGCAGATGACATTGCCACATTGGATGGGCTTGGCTGGGTTGCCATGGTATTATAGTGCTGTACAGTTGCACCTGCACTGGGGTAATGGAGTGGGCGTAGCTACAGGAAGTGAACACACCATTAATGGACAGAGCACTTCCGCAGAGGTTTGTGCAAGTGTATCAGTGTAAATATTTTTTAAATACAGCTTAAAAATATCTCTAGACAGAGATGAATACACTGACCGCTGCATTGCTCACATTTTTTTCTCATTAGTGGATTACTTTTGTCTTTATTTAGACTGTATGCTCAGAATAGCATACTATTAGGGGGGTCAGTAGTTGGGCGAAAGGTGGGAATGAGTACAGGGGCCTACAGCCCTGGAAAAGCAATGTCAAGGGGGCCCAATGCAATAAACTGTACAAGCTGCACAGAAACCTAGCGACATCACTACATACTACCATTCTACTCTCACAATTTCTGGAGTAGATAGTGTATATATAATATGCATATATGTACAATTTATATAAGCATGGAATATCTACATTTGCCAAAACGTGCAGTACATAACAGACCAAACTGTATGGAGTGCAGTTTAACACAATGCAATGCAATCAAGTTTACTGTCCTTTTCCAGTGTGAACCTGAAATAATATCAGCTGTGATTTTGTAACATATTTTTCATATGTGATCATTTACATTCATATTTATTCATTTGGCAGACGCTTATCCAAAGCGACTTACAAATGAGGTAAATTGGAGTACAGCAAGCGATTCATCATAAAGTGGCAAATAAACACAAGAAGTACTCATAATACAAAGTTTCAGACATTGCTTAGAGTAGAATAAGGTAGGGAGGGATTAAAGGAAAGTGAAAGCATAGATTTTTTTTATGATGAGGTAAAGTGCTCATGGAAGAAACGAGTCTTTTGAATATTGCAAGATTCTACATTCTGCATGAAGGTGGGTAGATCATTCCACCATCAAGGAACAGTGAACGAAAATGTTCTGGAGAGTGATTTTGTGCCTCTCTGTGATGGTACCACTAGCAGTCATTCATTTACCGATCACAGGCTTCTAGTAGGGATGTAGACTCATAAGAGCGAGTGGAAGTAGGAGGGTATTGAGCCTGTGACAGATCTGTAAGCAAGCATCAATGCCTTGAACTTGATGTGAGCAGAAAGTGCAGAGAGATAAAGAGAGGTGTGATGTGGGCCCCTTTGGGCAGTCTGCTCAGTCGGTTGAAATGAAAGAGCTATGTGTCATCATCATAGCAATGGTAGGATAAACCATGTGCCTGTATTATGGGTCCCAGTGATGTAGTGTATATGGAGAGGAGGAGGGGTCCAAGAACTGAACCCTGTCGTGTCTCTGTCGTGTTTGTGTTGGTTTGGACTACATGGGTGCAATTTGGCAGTTCACCATGTGTTTCTGTGTTATCGTGGCATCTTATCCCACCCCTTGTTGTTCCATTCATTACCTCGTTATTGTTTCACTCCTTCCACCTGTTCTGTATCAATTTAATCCTTTAGTCCCCTATTTAGTTCCCTCTAGTGTGCTGTCTTGTGCCAGATCGTTTTTTGTGCAAGCGTATGTTCCAGCCTCATTGTCCTGTGTTCTGCCATGTCTTATGGGATACTTTGCAGTGTGGGATACTGCCGCTAGTGATGGCCAAATGAAGCGTTTCGAAGCATTATTGCTTTCCGATACAATTGTGCCGAAAATGGTTCATTATTCGAAGCTTCATTCAGATAGAAATTGCAGCACCATCTCCTGGTGAAGTAAATGTAATGCAACAAAGCTGACAACCATAAAATGCAAGTAGGCTTATGTTAACACCCCGTTTATGACGTGTTTACCGAGGCGATCAAAGCTGAAACTGTGTTAGTGCTGTGAAACACATTTATGTAGGTGAATTTCATGTGTTCACCTTGATAATAAAACATTAAGCATGATGAGGTGTGTGTGTGTGTGTGTGTGTGTGTGTGTGTGTGTGTGTAATTATTTCTTTAGACAAGGACAGAAGATCAGACCAGCTTAAAAAAAGTTGGAAACCATCACAGAAATTCTAATGGTTTCTATTAAACTGGCTTTTACCATTTAAACCACTACATAATTCTTTTTGTAGTGTGTTTGGCACATATTCCATTAGGATGTGATGCCCCCACCAATAGAACCCAACACATAATGGGTAGAGACCCACAGACACCACTATAATTTCCATTATAACCAATAAAATTCCCATGAAAACCATTAAATCCTATAGAATTTCTGTAATGGTGCCTATAGGTTTTTTTTTTTTTTAGCAGGGCAGTATCATGTGTGAAAGCTTTATCTTGTCTAGCTGTGGGAAACATACCTCTATAACTTGTTAACTGGTGGGACTGATATTTTTGTATGTTGAAAAGGATGTGCTTGTGTAACTGGTTAGTTGTATAATGTAGCAGAGAGTTTTTGAAGTTTCTATCTTTGATGCATATTTTTATGTAAAAATGTTCATATGTTCTCAAATTAATAATAATAATAAAATGTGTCAGAGGGTGTGCTTTAGGTAGGCTACATCATACAGAAGGCTTAAGTGTTCATTAAATGGTATGGTTTTTATTCAGAAATATTATTTTCTCCACAGTCTTTGGTGAAAGGCGATTTCTTTTTTTTAAACAATTTCACCAGCTTTAGAGAATATCCGCTCGCATGGAACAGATGATGCAGGAACACACAAAAACAGCTTCACTTTTATAAGAAATACAGCCGCCAGGTTTCAAACCTGTCGACACTGGATTGGCCTGTCAAAGCAATCGGGTGGTTCACTACAGGAGTGAAGCAGTGTGTTTGCTTCCGACGTCATTTTCACGTGACTAGTGACGTAATGATACAAGCTCCGAAGCAGTGGTTCATTGCAAGGACCGTTCGAGTTTGAAGCAAGCTTCGGAGCGTCGGTGTCAGACGTAACATCACTAACTGCCGCCAGCCCCCCGCCTCAACAGCGTCCCCCGCTGCACTACACCACCTTGTTCTGGCTCTTCAGCCGCTACTTTCATGCTAGATGAATGCTACCCCGGTAGTTCCACTGAAATTGTTCCTATCTGGATTGTTGAGTTCTGGTCTTGATTATTGACAGCCTTTTTGTTGCCTTTTTGAAATGATCTCAGTTTATTACTGTTTTTTTTTTTTGTGTGTGTGCTTGCAGACTTGTCTGTTGTCAGTCCTTGTCCTGGGGCCTGTTTCAATAAGGAGGTTCAACCATCTCTGAGTTAAAACTTGAACTCTGAGTTGACTTACCCTGAGATGGGAAACTCTGAGTTTTCGGTTACAGAACAGCTGAAATGAGTAAGTTCAATCAACTCTGAGTTGACTGACTCTGAGTTAAGCGCGTGCACCACAACTATAAAAAGCCATTATCAATGGAGTGCAGATATTATGATTCACCATGGCAAAAGCGCCAGACAAAAAGAGGTGTTGGGTGTAATTAATTACCAAGTAATCTAAATATTGTAATTTAATTAAAGGGATTACTCTTAATTCTTCTTTAATTTAAAATAAAATATGATGCAATTACATTAAATATGCTACTGCATAGACTATAGACCAATTCAGTATAAAACAATAGTGGATTTAACATACATTTTTAAAAGGTATATTTTTAATGTAACCTTCTCCCTCTACACACTTTGATCAATTCAAGAATAATTCATGCAATTGTATATTGTTAATTTGAAAGCATTAAAGTGCAGTTTCTTGTCTCTCCTTGTATTGTTCAAGTGGTTGAGGTTGATATAGGATTTAGTAATTAGTAATATGTAGACCAATACTTTCTAAAGATAGTAATTATTACATTAATCTAATTAAACTGTTGATGATGTCATTTGTAGTTAATAATTCATAACTATTTTAGAGTAACTTACCCAACTGTTATAATATCAGAGGTGAAACTGGAAGAATGTTATTCAACCTAAAGTAGGCACTATTACTTTGATAAATTTACTTGTACTTAAGTAAAAATGTATCAGTCTAAAAATCTACTCAAGTAAAAGTAAAAAGTAGCTAATTTAAAATGTGAGTAAAAATTGCTGAGTTACTTTTTTAACAGGGGGGATGGACTCTCCCATGTAGGGTAGGGTTGGGTTGGGTTGGGGTGGGGGACTCTCCCGTGTAGGGTTGGGTTGGGTTGGGTTGGGGTGGGGGACTCTCCCATGTAGGGTTGTAACGTATGAGAGTTTCACAGTATGAGAACATTCTCAGAAAATATCACAGTTTATGGTATTAAACAATTATTAAATATATAAACTGCATTATTAAATTACAGTTATTATTATCATCAGTTAAAATGAGTTAAATAAATTAAACATTTGTTCAATAAAACATATCTAATCAACTAATTTCAATAATTGATCATGAATTAGATTAA
The DNA here is from genome assembly GCA_036326025.1 of Chrosomus eos. Lineage (NCBI taxonomy): Eukaryota > Metazoa > Chordata > Actinopteri > Cypriniformes > Leuciscidae > Chrosomus > Chrosomus eos. Next base: position 29,617,456 of record CM070831.1, read on the forward strand.
CAACTTTATCATTAATAACATTAAATTATGTTTAAAAAATAATTGAGTTCTATGAAATGTTTTTTATTCCGATTTTTTTTTAATGATTTAATACAAATATATTATCAAAAACGGTGGTAATCAAATAAAAGTTTAGCAAACGTTTTAATCCTTTTATTTTTTGGCAAAGTGCTGCAAAACAGATTTAGTCAATTAAATCATGGACAAACAATATATATTCCTAAAAGAATGTTTAAATACATTTTAGTATTATTGTTGGTGTTTAAACACCACTTCCTCTTTAAAAAAGGGGAGGAGACCGCAAGAAACTCTGGGTTTACTGAAGAAAACCTGCTCTCGACCAGGTTAGGTTCACAGAGTAAGTTACCATGTTAACTGACTCTGAGTATAAGTTACCTCTCTTTCAGAAACGGGCTTGACTTACTCTGCTTTCTCAGGTTTGATATACCTCCCTTTCTGAAACCGAAAACCCAGAGTTTCCCTCATTTCAGGGTTAACATACTCAGAGTTTTCACTTAACCTCCTTTCTGAAACAGGCCCCTGTTCTGACAACAACACCAAACAATAAACACATGAAACACTAGGGCTATATACACACATTTGCAATCACTCTACATATTTCAATGAAGAAAGAAAGCTTTAACAATGTAGCATAATCAGTTACGCAGTGTCTTGTTCCCCATTAAGTGAACCAAGGTTACATAATGTAACAGAGATGATCACTTCCATAGGTTCACTCGATTGCTGTATCAGTAGTTTGCACTATATAGAACCATGTTCATTTCAGCCATTTAACCAAAAACCCATTGACTTTGGGACAATGGACCCGAATGTGCTAAAATGCTTACTTGCTTCTGAGTTTTGGCCTACAACCTGCATCATACCTGTCATACCTGCACCACTCTAGTGTCAGCTAGTTCACGTTGAGCGAACCTATGAAAGAAAACATGTCTTATGTAAAATACCTAAATATATTATAACCTGAACACACACTCTCTCTTTTCTCTCAGCTCCATATTGTCCATTACAATAAAGAAGTGTATGCTAATATGTCCGAAGCTAAGACCCAAGAAAATGGCCTGGCTGTGTTAGGGATTCTAATTGAGGTGATTTCTCTTTAATCAAACCCTATATCCATGCTGTATTTTTATATATATATATATATATATAAATATATATATATATATATATATATATATATATATATATATATATATATATATATATATATATATATATATATATATATATATATATATATATATATATATATAAATGTAATATATATATTACCACTCAAACTTTATCTCATTCAGTTGTTTGGTTTTTCAGGCAGGTGAAGAGATGAATCAGGCATATGGTAGTATTCTCAACTATCTGGGCCGCATCAGATATGCAGGTATGTATTTGTGTGCATGTGCGAGTATGTCTACTGTATACGTGTGTGATTACCGTGCTTCAGCCTTTTGGGTTACTTTGTAAATCAACATACAAGACATACAATTTCATTAAAATGTTTACAACTTTTAATATTTGTTTGATTTATTTCAGGCCAGAAGGTGGCTATCCCTGCATTTGACATACAGTCACTGCTGCCTGACAACCTCAGCCAATATTTCCGCTACAATGGCTCACTAACCACTCCACCCTGCCACCAGAGTGTCCTCTGGACCATCTTCAATGAAAGGGTGAAAATCTCTCATTCACAGGTACAAAGAGACTGTGTGAAAGCTCATATTCATTTGTTCAGTCATGACAATTCTTGAGAAAAAACTGTCATATTCATATTACTGGATGTGACAGTATTAGTGGCCTGGGTGTAATATATTCTCTTAGGCTTAGGAATACTATGGAAGTCAATGGGGTCCATCAACTGTTTGGTTTCCTACATTCTTCAAAATAATTTCTTTTGTGTTCAGCAACTTCAGGGTGAGTAAACGATATAATTTTCATTTTTGGGTGAACTATCCCTTTAAGGGGGCTAGACAGGATTTATATGAGTAAGTCTTTTAATAATAGAGTGATGAATGATGCTATCATTCCTTGTGATTTCTCTGAGTAACTATAGATATAAATACAGTAAAAAAAAACTTTTAGATTACAGTATTATTGGCATTTTTAGAATAATGTATAATATAATGTTATTTCATAAGAGTTTTACTCATCTTTGGGGAAAATGGAGGTTACAGAAAAATAATTATGACACATAATGATAAAAAATATTTATGACGCATTGATGCCAATTGTGGGAGGTTTGAAAGACACTTTTTTTGTCAAAGTTACGAGTCTCAAATATAAAAAGCTATAGATACAGTTCGAAATTTTCAATGTGAAATGGGAGAAATGGAAAAGATGTTGCTGGACAATGAAGAAGGAATCAATAAAAGTTGTGAATTAAAGCTGCTGTCCGTAACTTTTTTGGGTTAAAAATTATCCAAAAAAAAAAAACATAACCAGCCAGTGTTCAAAAATATATGCTTGCCTTTGCTCGATTCAAAACGGTTAGCAAGTAATAATGATTTTAATTCCAGTGGTACTGGTGGATTTCCGCGGGAAATCCGAGCATGTCTTTGCGTCATTACATCACATCTGTACACATAAAGGAGTCTCGGCTAGTAGACTATATTGCATGTGAGGATGCTGGAGGTGGAGATTTATAGCCTTTTCTCACAGCACTTTAAATAATTAAACTTATGGCGGATCCAGAAAGGTTCAAACGACAATCACCAGTGACAACTTCACCAGTTGTAAAACCCAAAAGAATTCGGACTTCGGAGTGGGTAGAGGAAAAAAAAGAGACTGCGACCGGCCCACGCGAAAACAAGCAGGGCTTTGAAAGGTGGCGTGAACTCCGTGATTTGAAGGGGTTCAAAATGGACACAGAGACGGCTTTTTTTCTGTTGGACAGGTAAGACATTTCAATAGTTAAATCGTGTAACAGTAGCACACCTGTTCGCTTAAAGCTATGGTATACGATTTCAAAGATTGTTCATTATTAATATCCTCGTTGAGATGCTGGTTATGGTTATATAGTACAATCCTAACAATATGAATAGAAAAAAGAATAATATAAAATCCATTCACTCTATTGGCTGTACAGCCGCAGAGAAGTTGACCAATGTAAGCTGTCCAGCCGGACAGCTTACATTGGTCAACTGCTCTCATCCAATCACCAGCTCCACTTGAAACTCCACCTGGCGCTCGCGTCTCCACCCCACCGCACCCGCCCCCGCCCTCCTCCTGCGGCATGAAATTGCGCGCGTACGCAGCTGACAGTCTATGGTAGTGTAACGGTTATCAGCTAGAGTGCCCTTGAGAGCCACCTGAGGGCACTCCACTTCAGACTATCTTTGTTCACTCACGACTACATTTCCCATAATTCACTGCCCGGACTCATCCCTGATTATCATATTCACCTGTTTCTCATTATATTGTTTAGTTCACTCCATATAAGCCTGGTTCACCTCATCATTCCCTGTGAAGTCTGTAATGTTATTCCACTGCATTTATGAGCGTTTCCTTTGTTGTGTTTGTTCCTGGTTCTTGATCACTGCCCGTGTCCTGGTTTTCCCGTTCCTGCCTCACCCTCTGGATTTGTCTGTTTGTTTGGATTGCATGCCTGTGTATGACCTTTGCCTAGATTCTGATTACGATTTGGATTAACTTAAATAAACTGCATTTGGATTCTCAAACTTCATGTCTTGGAGCAGATCATGACAGAAGACTTCACCAAACTGAATCCAACAGCACAACTGACGAATATGGATCTAACAGGTACCATCCAGAGCCCGCTGAGTAAACTGTGTTCTATTTATCAATTCAATCGCATCATTGATGATTATGTGGAGGAGTTTCTTTTTTATAGTCACCTCGTTGCTGGTGATGAGGCTATGCTAAAGGACTGTTTCTGGAGTGGACTAGACCAGGACATTAGCTCAAATTTACCAGAAGAAGACCCCAGCTGGACCCTGGCACAGTATATTGACTTTGTCCTGGAGTTTTGTGGATCCCCCTTCACTGTGGTGAAGGTGAAGGAGGATGTTACCATGACCCCACTGCCTGAGAATCTTCTCATCACTTCAACCATCAAGCTAGCCATGACTTCGGTCTATGGGCGTCCAGGACTGATGTCTGCCGTGGCACAGCCCCCGCTGAAGTCAGTGCGGAAGGCCAAGAAGACCGTCATTCCAAGGTCCCGTCTTCCAGAGCCTAGCCACGTCCAGCCAGAGCTTCACGTCAGCCAGAGCCGCTTCACGTCAGCCACGTCCAGCCAGAGTCGCTTCACGTCAGCCTCGTCCAGTCAGAGCCGCTTCACGTCAGCCACGTCCAGCCAGAGCCGCTTCACGTCAGCCACGTCCAGCCAGAGCCGCTTCATGTCCAGCCAGAGACTGTTCACGTCACCTCTGCCGACCCAGAGACTGTTCACGTCACCTCTGCCGACCCAGAGACTGTTCACCTCACCTCTGCCGACCCAGAGACTGTTCACGTCACCTCTGCCGACCCAGAGACTGTTCACGTCACCTCTGCCGACCCAGAGACTGTTCACGTCACCTCTGCCGACCCAGAGACTGTTCACGTCACCTCTGCCGACCCAGAGACTGTTCACGTCACCTCTGCCGACCCAGAGACTGTTCACGTCACCTCTGCCGACCCAGAGACTGTTCACGTCACCTCTGCCGACCCAGAGACTGTTCACGTCACCTCTGCCGACCCAGAGACTGTTCACGTCACCTCTGCTGACCCAGAGACTGTTCACGTCACCTCTGCCGAGCCAGTGTCTCCGGACAGGATGGCGGAGCCAGTGTCTCCAGACAGGATGGCGGAGCCAGTGTCTCCGCACAGGATGGCGGAGCCAGTGTCTCCGGACAGGATGACGGAGCCAGTGTCTCCGGACAGGATGGCGGAGCCAGTGTCTCCGGACAGGATGGCGGAGCCAGTGTCTCCGGACAGGATGGCCGAGCCAGTGTCTCTGGACAGGATGGCCGAGCCAGTGTCTCCGGACAGGATGGCCGAGCCAGTGTCTCCGGACAGGATGGCCGAGCCAGTGTCTCTTCCTGAGTCAGTGCCTATGTCTGTTCCTGCTCCCGAGCCGGTGTCTGCTCCCGAGCCGGTGTCTGCTCCCGAGCCGGTGTCTGTTCCGCCCTGGTCGCCTGCACTGCCTGCTCCGCCCTGGTTGCCTGCTCCGCCCTGGTCGCCTGCACTGCCTGCTCCGCCCTGGTCTTCCATCCTACTGCAGTCTTCAGGTCCTCTTCCGCTTCACTGGACTGGCCCTCCATCCCACCCCCGGGTCCACCTCCCTCCTGGAGAATTTTAGGAGCATCTGGAAGCTTCTCCTTTGAGGGGGGGCTATGTAACGGTTATCAGATAGAGTGCCCTTGAGAGCCACCTGAGGGCACTCCACTTCAGACTATCTTTGTTCACTCACAACTACATTTCCCATAATTCACTGCCCGGACTCATCCCTGATTATCATTATATTGTTTAGTTCACTCCATATAAGCCAGGTTCACCTCATCATTCCCTGTGAAGTCTGTAATGTTATTCCACTGCATTTCTGAGCATTTCGTTTGTTGTGTTTGTTCCTGGTTCTTGATCACTGCCCGTGTCCTGGTTTTCCCGTTCCTGCCTCACCCTCTGGATTTGTATGTATGTTTGGATTTACCTACAGTAAAGTTAGGATGAAAGAAAAAAGTCATTAGAGCAACGAGCAGAGATTTAAAAAAATGTGAAGAACGCAAAACTTCTTTTCAAACTTCAAAAAATCTGGGACTGAAGACCGACGCTGACACGGCTGACTTTTTGTTGAGCAGGTAAACGTTTATTTATACTTTTATGGTGTGACGTGTTACATAAATAGATTTTTATCAGTTTGACAACTTGCTCATGCTGCTGGTCGGCATTGGAATGTTAGCCGTTTAGCATCGCCTATCACAGGTCAAAGTAATTATATTTCTTGAAGTCCTTGAATATATTTCAGTAGGCCTAGTGGGTTTCTGCTCGAGCCTTGAATTTCTGATCGAAATTTGAACAAGATGCGCTGTGTGCTGCAATAACAATTACTGAAAACCTTAGCAATACTAGTAGTATTATACTAATGGTGGTGGGGAGTTTAGAACATTTCATGTGTTGCTAATCTTGCGTTGACGTGAACTCAAACGTGACATTGAATTGTTGATTAAGCAACTAAGTTCAAGTGTCTAAAGGCAATTTTACATATGATGTCATTAGGAGGTCATTAGACTGAAGCATCTACATCTCAGTTCCGATGTTTACTACCGGTGATGACAGATTGACTGAGTGACATTGTTCAATACGTTTCCCGGTGGGAGGGATCAGGTAGCACAGAGGGGAGGGGTGTGTGTGTGGAGGGGCGAGATGAGTTTTTTAAAACTTCCCTACCGTCTCAGGCTTTCTCGACCGATTTTTAACATTGTATACTATAGCTTTAATTCACACAGTTACGGAGTTTCCTTTGTAGTGGCTTTTTTCGTTTTGCTATTATGGTAAATATTAATTATTTTGTGCTAGCTATGAGAGGGAGCAATTCACCTCTACTCCAAGAAAACCAAACCCGCCTCCTCCGTTGTCAAGCATTGGATCTGAATCAGATGGGTAAAGTGAAAATGTTCCTGTCTTAAGATGTTAGCGGAAGTGTTATATTATGTAAAACATGTTTATGCATAACAGGGATTCAGTTCATAAACCGTTTATTTCATAGCACTCTGGTTGTTTGTACATGTTAACTGCTCTACCATGTAATCTGCTGTAATCTGCTGCACAGAAATGGAAACTGAACTACAGGTAGCCATAATACACATTAAATGTAGTCACGCAATGCTGATGTTGTTAACATTAACAATTTGAGAACAAAGTATAATTTGAAAGGTTTGACATGATATGATAAGCGATCGTTATATTTAATCAGCGCGATTTACTGCAATGATTTTTTTTCCCCCTTGTATCAGAAAAAAGTGGATGTTACTTACTTGTTAAGATGACACTCATTCAGATGACATTTTCCGATGAAAATTTTTATGTTGTCATGGTCATACTGTACTTCCAAAAAGTAGAATGTGTGATTCTGAATGCCAGTATCCACACCGGCGCGGTGACTCCTCAAAACATTGTGTTCATCCGCGCTGTTTCATGCCGATGTACAACTCATGTAAAGTTAATAATTACGCGAATAACTGCAATTACAGATTTAGAACAGAGATGGTGACAAAGAGGAAAAACTGTGGACTGCAGCTTTAAGTAAGAAGAAGCTAAAATTGAAACATGTATTGCAAGAGCAAGTTACAAATGCATTAATAAGGGCACATTTTTGTTCAATTAAGTATATGGATGCTCCTAGCATTTATTTCTTTAAATTTGAGCAAAATGTGGTGCAGCATAATCCTATGCTTTATTTAAGACGTCCAGATTGGACAATTATGGACAATCCAAATGAAATTTGAAAACTTGCACGTGAGTTTTACTCTGGACTTTTTAATGCTGGACTATGTGATGAGGAGAATGCCGCAGATCGTTTTCAATATGTTCCTAAATTGCAACCTTAACAGAAAAAATACTTTGAATTGTGACATTATTTAAGATAGCTCACAGATGCAGTTAAACAACTTTCATTAGAACGTTAGCCTAGGATTTATGCGTTAACCACAAGTTTCCTTTCACAGTGCCCTTTTTTAAAAGCTACTCTCAATGCTGCGCTGATTTAAGGGCTATGGGAAAACATCTTTGTTTGACGGGTTATGAACAAGTGTGGCAAACGTGCTAAGAATTTGGCTTAAATTACCTCTGATGATGACGTCATCGGAATGCGCATATCAGAGGCTATAAATATACGTGAGACAGGTGCGCTATCAGGTTCCTTTGTCTTCAGAACTGCATTGTGTGCCTTGTGTGCTATTTCTTTCTGAACACTATCCCTTTTGTTAGGAGTTAGTTTTGTCAGGCAGGAATAAAGCCTTTCTCGCTCTCTTTCTCTTTCTCTACAACAAAAAGAAAAGAGTTGGGGGAAAAAAGAGAATCATGTCGAGAGAATGGCGAGTGCAAGCACTGTGAGTTGCTCTCCATTAAAGTTTACCAAATCGATTTGGTTGAGGAGCGGGAGATGGGTCCTTCCCTTTTCTCGTTCTCTCTTCGTATTGCATCGAAGGCAACACGCATATTATGCGAGTTAACTGCGCAAAGGGAGATTCCCCTTATCTCTTGTTCCTATGATCACGTGCACACAAATTGTGCGTGTTTGCAAGATATAATTTTATGATTTTTTGTTGAAACTGCTCTAATATGAAAATAACTATATTCAGCCTTTCATCCAGATTGTTTTTTCTTGTCTTGTTAATATTTGGCTGTATTTAATTCTGAGAAATTATTTAATACTCATCTGATTTGAGGAGCTGGATGCTTGTATTAATATATTGTCTGCTCATCTTGTATCTCTGGGGTTGAGAATCAATGCCAAGAAAAGCATTATCTCTCCTGCCCTGAGGACAAATTATTTAGCCACAGGCACAGCTGTCCCCCCTATGTGTCGAGTCCATCTTAAACACCCGAGCAATATTAGGCTATCTCAGGAAATTACTTTCCATCACTTTCAAGGGGTTCTAGGTCTTATGGTAGTCGTGTCCACAGTGATACCTTTGGGACTTCTGCACATGAGACCATTTCAGCTTTGGCTTTCATCCAAGGCCCAATTCCTAGAGGCAAATAAGGGTAAGGGCATAAGCTGAGTGCTTTGTGCCCTTTCTAAAATTCATGTGGTATGGGTTATGCGCTGTGGGCTTCATACCCTTTCTATGTGGCTCAGAACCCGGTTCCTTACCTTGGGTCCCATTCTAGGTGCGTGTTGTCATGGCAGGATGCAAACGACAGATGCTTCCCTGACAGGCTGGGGTACGGTCTTAGATAGCCGTCCAGCCCAAGAAATCTGGAGAGATTGTCATCTTGATTGGCACATCAATTGCCTTGAATTGATGGATGTATTTATGACCCTGAAGTACTTCCTTCACCAGTTAAGGGGCTATCATGTCCTAGTGCGGGTGGGCAAAACTGCAGTAGTCGCCTACATAAAATCTCCAAGGCGGACTGCGTTCGCGCCGTTTGAACAAACTAGCCCAGCAGATTCTGCTTACTCTCAGGGCAAGTTACTGTCCCTCATAACGATTCACATTCCCTGAAGCACAAATGTTGCAGCAGATTTACTGTCCAGACAGGAGGTGACACACAGGGATTGGAAGCTCCAACTCGATGTTGTTAGTCAGATCTGGGAAAGATTTCACAAGGCAGAGGTGGATCTCTTCGCTTCACAGGAAACACTGATGAACACGCAATGTCCCCTTTACATGGCAGTTCGCCATGGGCAATACCGAACAGGAGGGACCTTCTGTCTCAGGCACAGGAGATCAGGGCCGGATTAAGAGTTCAGAGGCCCCTGGGCACAATGTCTTGTAGGCCCCCCTTAGGCAGGCCAAATGTATAGTTTGTCCAATTTTCATTTGGCATAACAGTTTTACTGATTGAAAAGAAAATGTGTTTTTGGAGAAAAGTTAATAAATGATGGTTCTTTCCCATAGGATTTTGTAAAACTATGTTGGGTGGATCTGTCCCTCTAGGGGGGTTAGGGGGCATGCTCCCCGCAAGAAAATTTTGTACATTTTAAGGTTAAATGCATCAATCTGGTGCACTTTGAGAGCTCAAAATTAAGAGCTTCAACCCATGAACTGCTCATTGAACAAAGAAAAAGCATTGACTTGTACCTGGACATTAAAGACTGCTCAAACATCTTTTTAGTTATGATATAGAGTCTCAGTCTACATTACATTGTCACTGGTGTTTTAGGATGCCAAACAATTATTATTATAATGTAATAATGATTTATATAATTATTCCTATTACATAAAATCCATATAGCCTATAAATGTACTGTATAAATGAAAATGAATATTTCAAAAGTATATTTTACTTACACTTATTGTATAGGAAAATTACAATACTTTTGTCCTAATTTCTTCACTTTCAAGAAATAAACCCTTGAGCTTTTATTTTGGAGAAAACACCAAAGTTTTGCGTGAGCAAAGTGCGCACTTTTTTTTTTAAATCACGCAGCACAAACAGAATGCATGTAGCCTACTTAATTACAGTATTGTGCTGTTTTATAAAGGCACAAAGCCATATCACGGTTTCAATTTTAGTTTGTTGGCAAAATATAACGCTAGAGACCTTTATGGTATAGGCTATACATTTTACATCTCATCTGTGTTGGGAAAAGGGAGAAGAGAGAGTTCGGCAAAAGGCGGATTCGAACTCGGGTCGAACGCGTTAAAAGTTGCTTTCCAGCACCTCACGCCCTACGACCTACGCCACTGTAGATATTCAGTGATGGGCGTCTTTTTGCTTAAAAGACAGGCACGTAGTACAAATGTACACTCCGTTATCCGAAATGTAAAAAAAAAAATTCTTCCACTCGCTTGGGCCCCAAGTGCGCATGGGCCCCTGGGCCTGTGCCCATAATGCCCATTGGGTAATCCGGGCCTGCAGGAGATGATATTCCATCCCCGGTCCGAACTTTGGAACCTTCATGTTTGGCCCCTGAGGGGGACCATCTAAGAGATGCTTGACTTCCAGCGGATGTAATAGAGACTATTGTTATAGTAATAGAGACTAGTGCTAGGGCTCCCCCCACTAGAAAAATGTACCTCCTCAACATGACATCATGACTTTTGCGTAAACATACACGCCACTTTCAAGTCAAGTGGCGTGTTATTTATACGCATTTTGAGCTATCCGCGTGTATGCGTGTATATCTACGCCGTTATGTCCGAGTGATTCAGCGTGTATGTACACGCGTTAAAAATACGACCGAAATAAAGCCAAATTTTGATATACATCTGGGGGAGCGATATTTTTCTTAGTAGGATGGTAGGGAAAGACTCATAAATGGTATTAACCAGTGACGGGTAGGTTTAGGGACGGGGTTGGGGTAGGTCATATATATTTATATATACAGTAATGTAACGTTAAGTCAACGGCGTTCATAAACACGCTGAAAAGCGATTATGCGTGTTGATAGCACGCCAAAAATGGAAATACGAATTGGCGTGTCATACATACGCAGTTTCATGAGATCAGTCTGACCTCCTTAAGTGGCATGTCTTTGAAAGGTGGTGTACTATACATCATGCAGACCCAGAGCCCCACCATTAAGAGAGAGAAACTTACCAATTCACAAAATGAACGGAATGTATGACAGATATAAAAAACTAAATGACTAGCAATTTCCTACTACTTAATTCTGAAAAAACAGAGATTCTTATTATTGGACAAAAAACGCCTTCACATAATAACCTAGAATACTGTTTAACACTTGATGGCTGCTCTGTCAAATCCTCGTCGTCAGTTAGGAACCTGGGTGTGCTCTTTGATACCAATCTTTCATTCATCAAGTCACGTGTCTAGTATCTGTAAAACCAAAATTTTTGTCGTATGATTGTCTTATGAAGTCGTATGATTATTGTAATGCTATTATGGATGGCTGCCCTGCACGCTTAATAAACAAACTACAGCTTGTCCAAAAGGCAGCAGCTAAAGTTCTTACCAGAACCTGGAAGTATGACCATATCAGCCCGGTTCTGTTAACACTGCATTGGCTCCCTATTAAACATCATATGCATTTTAAAATATTCCTGATTACTTACAAATCACTAAATTGTTTAGCTCCCCAGTACTTGAGCGAGCTCTTAACGCATTATAGTCCTTCAAGTTTATTGCGATCTCAAAATTCCGTCCAGTTGATAATACCAAGAATATCAAAATCGACTGCTGGTGGTAGATCCTTTTCCTATTTAGCACCACAACTTTGGAACATTCTTCCTAACATTGTCAGGGAAGCAGACACACATTGTCAGTTCAAATCTAGACTAAAACATCTCTTTGGCCTAGCATACACATAACACAATATAGACTTCTATAATTCAATGTTAGGCTGCATAGTTTAGATCAGCTAGAACCGGGAACACTTCCCATAAATCCTGATGTACTTGGTACTAGGGATGTAAATGGTTAATTGATTATCGATTAATTGTCGACAAGAATTTACTCGATTAAATTAAATTAATTGTCGGCTAATTGAACATTGCGAACGTGACACGAGATTCTCACGCGAGAGACCTGACGCAAACTTGAGGTGGCAAAAAAGAAACCAAACATGAGGATGTCAAAACGGAGTGGAGTGCATCGATATTGACTACCAGCTATAGGCTACAGCGTGCTAACCTCGAAAATCCAGCTGTATTCTAACAATAACTTAGCTCATACCTGTCAACACTCCCGTTTTTCTCACGTTTTTTTAGCCCTATCTCCCGGTTTGTTATTTTTACCGGGAAACTCCCGTGATTTGCATGGCCCAAACTCCTTTATGAATAATCGGACCAATATGTTTGTCTAAGTTACTGTTGACCAGTTGCCAAATTGTATTAAATGCATTATAATCACACAATCCACAGACCATTTACAACTTCAACCCGTGTGTCACCTCAACCTGGCAACCCATAACCCAGTTGCGCAGTCGCGGAAACTTTAACCCGAAAGCGAGAAGTTGATGGCAGGTGAAGGCGGTGTCCCCGCAAAGAAACTGAAGTACAGTTTGTAACACCTTGCTTCAGGAAGAAAAATATGGATAGCTCACAACTGAAGTTATTGCATGCAGAGGCCAGACAGACTCACAGAGGCGATTGGCATCTCACAACTCACACTTCCCAAACTCGTGTAGCCTCAATCACACGTTCTACAGTCCACATCATTACTTAATAAAACAAAATAAGATAAAATTAGCATCAAACTGAAATTACCCGCATACTGTACATGGGGTGTTCGCATAGACGGTAAAAAAGGGTGTTCGAGGCGCACGGCACATTCAATACAATACTGCCGACAGTTCAACAGGGCGCGCGCAGCTCTTAAAGGGACCACACCTTATTTCCACTCGTTATAAGTTGTGAATTTGACTCCCCCCTCAGCCTATATTATAAGTGCTGCAGCTGCTGCTAATGTTTTTATAAGTTTCTAAGTTTTTCATATAAGTAGTTTACCAGATAGATTATTATATGTAGGGTTTATATAGTGTTGGTAGGCTAAGCCTACCCATATAAAATTTATTTTATGTTACTTAATGTTTCACATGCAATAGGTGAACCAGTACACAATTATTTTTTATGTATTTAAATTTTCTGTTCATATTTTATTTTGTTAAACTACATACATGCCATTATCTGTACCGTATCCCAACTGTTACAATAAAACATCAATTGAGCAATATAACATGCATTTTTATTCAGTATATAAGCAATATTTTGCTTTTTATGTTAAATTGGTACCGTGAGAAATTTACATTCTCAGGAAAATAGCCACTTATCAGTTAATCGATCGATAAGGTCGATCAACTAATGATTAATGAATTAATCGATAATTTGCATCCCTACTTGGTACATCATAAGGAGGATGGTGTCTATGCTAATATTAGTCTCTTATTAGGCATAACCTTTGGCAGTGGAAATAGTTCTTGAAGTTCCTGAAAAGGATGTTGATGCTTCTGTGCGTGTCAAACATTGAAGTTGCAATCATTTTCTTCTCCGTTGGATGAAGAAGATATGATGAAGTTGCATGGTTAGTTCGACCCTGTTCTGATTGAAAGTTCTCTCTCTCTCCATGAGCACATGGCTGGCTGTGAGTCAAGGCCTGCTGCCCTGGGGCCTGCTGAGGCCACGCAGGACAGCACAACACAGCACCCTGAACGTACTGATAAAGCCCAGAGAGGGAAGGGCTTGTGTAGAGGCCATTTAAAGCCTTAGAAAGAGTGAAAGTTCAGAGTGAAAGTTCCCTCATGGGACTTAGCTGTGGTCCTTGAGGGGCTAGTTGACAACCCCTGTGAACCACTAGAATAAGCACCAGTCAAGCTTCTGACTCTAAAAATGGTTTTCCTTATGGCTATCTCGTCGACAGGCTCTGTCGGTTTTGCCATCCTGTTTAGACTTTGCCCCTGGACTGGTCAAAGCTAATTTGCACCCTCACCCCGACTATCTTCCCAAAGTTCCATTTTCGACCATGCATTCCATTCTCGAAGCCTTCTGTCCTCCGCAGTTTACAACACCGGAGCTCTTCAGATTACGTCCACTGCACTAGCCAGTGGCATAAGTCAGAGTAGCTGTTAATTTGTCATGGGGGCTGTAACCTGGGGGCGGCCCCCACACAGCAGAATATGTGGCATTGAGTGAGGGATGCCATCGCCCTAGCCTGTGAGGCGTGGGGTCAAGCTTCACCTCCGGGCGTTAGGGCTCATTTTACTAGGGGAGTTGCATCCTCCAGGGCTTTAGCAAGAAGTGCCCCCTTGCAGCACGTATGTGATGCGGCATGCTGGTCCTCTCCACACACATTTATGACATTCTATAGTTTGGGTGTTCATGTTACTCCGGGGCTCACACGTCTTTGAGTCGACATCCCAAACTCATGTATGAGGCATTTCTAGTGTTTGTGCGCACACACTACACAACCTTGAAGGGTCTAGACACTTCCAGTGCGGAGGAGTTGGTATTCTCGTTCCCATAGCCCTTAAATCAGCGCAACATTGAGAGTAGCATTTGAAAGGGAACGTTTCGGGTTACTTGACTGTAACCCTGTTCCCTGAAAAAGCGGGAATGAGATGCTGCGCTGCATTGCTGCACTGAGGGCATGTTCAGGAGTTTCTTCAGGCAAAGTGACCTGAAAATGCACCTGTATCACATCTATTCATAGCCTCTGACGTGCGCATTCCGATGACGTCATCATTAGAGTTTATTTAACCCTCTGGGGTCTAAGGTGTTTTTGGGGTCCTTGAGATGTTTTGACATGCCCTGACATTTGTGTTTGTATTTTTGAGAGAATAATGTTTATGCATGGTTATTGAAAAAAATACAAATTAAATTTTCTGAAATAACTCCTATCCCCTCACGGATGACTGCTGTCACAACAAAACAAACACAACACAAGTCCAGGCCTGTCCTTTCTCCATTTCCACTGTCGTCACTTCTCCTTAGTGCAATGTGATGCCATGCGGTTTTAGAAGAAATAATCTCATTTTTGATGGGATAATACTGAGAAGTTATACAAAGAAAAGATCTGAATTAACAGACTGATGTTATCTTTCAGAAGCTGTTCATTTGTTTTACTTACGTATGACAACCGTCTGTTAGAAGACCAATGATAGAGGCTTCTGAAACTTCTGAGACATGGACAATTGATTGTTTAAAAAGGTTTTCTATAACATATGTGTCAAGACTGTTCATAAAGAGGAACTGAAGGAAAGGCAGCCATTGAGGTGGATGAGATGGGTAGGGCAACCTTTCGCCTAGGTGTAGACTATGTGTGTGTTGCACATATTCATATATGTATGGGAGCCGGATGTTTGCAAATGGACATGTTGGGGGGTGAAGACCAGGAAGGGAAGCGGGTGTTCGGATGCTACGAGACGTCACACATTAAACCAGTTCATCATAAAGTTATCAAACGACTCCTCTGTTTTGTGCACATCTACAGTAGGAGACAACGACTTTTAGAGATAAGTGGTGTGTAAGAGAAGTTTTATGTTTTATGTTATGTTTTATTTAAGAGGGACAACTTGTTTTTAATTTTTCAAAGAATGTCTTTTAAAAAATATATTTATACTAAAAGGTTAAGAAATAATGTGATGCGAATGAGGAATTTGTGAACAGTGATGTACTTGAAGAGGAATTGTATTTAATAAAGATGTGTTAATCTCTTCTCTTCTCTTCTCTTCTCTTCTCTTCTCTTCTCTTCTCTTCTCTTCTCTTCTCTTCTCATTAGCTAATGAAATTAGAGACACTGTTGTACTCCAGCAAAGCAGACGAAGCAGAGCCCATGGTTCTCCAGGATAACTATCGTGCCACCCAGCCACTTAACAACAGAACGGTCCTGTCCTCTTTCATATCTGGTAGGAGAAAGAAAGAAAGCATGAAAGAGAGAAGGGGAGAGAGAATAAGGTTGGGGGATTATGGACCTGTGCTCTTTGATTACATGATGGCTAATTAGTTTTTCAAAAAAACGCCTGTGAACACAGAGTTTATTGTAAGCACCTTAG
This sequence comes from Chrosomus eos, assembly GCA_036326025.1. Classification (NCBI taxonomy): domain Eukaryota; kingdom Metazoa; phylum Chordata; class Actinopteri; order Cypriniformes; family Leuciscidae; genus Chrosomus; species Chrosomus eos. The sequence continues at coordinate 29,633,588 of CM070831.1, forward strand.
CGTGTGTGTGCGTGTGTGTGTGTGTGCGCGCAAAAAGTGCAAGAACATGTAATAGTACTTAAGGAAGTAATTTAGGATTGTTTCAAATATTTCCAATATAAATAACAGTATTACATGGTAAATGATCAACAGACAAACCCTCTCTCTCTCTCTTCAAATGAGTTGAAAGCTCAGGTTTAAAGTATTGGTTAATCTACATATTCTGTCATCATTTACTCTCCCCGTGTCATTCAAAAAATACTTTATTTCATCAATGCTAAAGAATTTTTGAAGACTATATGCAACTCTTATATCATACAACAGTTTCATAGCAATCATGTCTGTCAAGCATTAAATGAAAATGTATGTATGTATGTATTATATATATATAATATATATATATATATATATATAATATATACCAGTTTAGTATACCAAAAGTACATTATGTAAATGTATTACATAATGTACATAATGTACTGTACATAATGTACACAACATAAATGTATTTCAAATACATTTTAGTATATATATTTTTTCACCTTATGCTGCTTTTTACGCCATGTCGTAATTACCGTAAATAAAGCTCTGTACGCTTTCAAATTGCTCTCGCAGTGCTTTGATATCATACACCGATCGGTCTGCACAGCGTCGCTTCAAGTCGAACACACCTTTAATCTGAAGTGGTTAGGTGGTACAGCGGCCACGAGGTACAAGTTTGTAGCTCTCAGAAAATTACTGTCATGAGTGATCAAACGGAAGCAATTGCAGTTAACTCTTTATTGAAATGATGATATAGATAGGTAGTCCAAAGTCCAGGCAAACAGGTTAGTAGCGCAGGGACTCCGATGGTCAGATGACAGTGCAGCGTGCGGTGGTAGTGGTGGTGAAAATCCAACGACGAACAGTAATCCAACATACAACGAACAAGAACCGGAACAAGAGAAGCACACGACTGAACGAGACTGGAAACACACACACCGGGAACCACAAACAACGATCTGACAAAGGAGATGAGAAGTTGATGAGAATATATACACATGAATGATAGACTGCTGCTGGTGTTGGGTGATTGCTGACGAGCGCTGATGAGCGGCCACGCCCCTCTAATTAGCAACACACATACAATAACAGAACCACGAGACAAGGAGCAGACATAGGATTTACCAACCGTGACAGTACCCCCTTCCCTAGGAACGCCTCCTGGCGTTCCCAGACTCCCTTACCTGCCGATTGTAATCATCGATAAGGGAGTGATCCAGGATGTCTCTAGCCGGTACCCAACTTCTCTCCTCCGGACCGTAACCTTCCCAGTCCACCAAGTACTGGAACCCCGCCCCTACGTCTCGAGTCCAGAACACGATTGACCGAATAAGTAGGTTCCCCATCTACGAGATGCGGCGGGGGGGGGGGGGGGAACCGGGACAGGCGGATTAATACGAGAAAAAAATACGGGCTTAATTTTGGAAACGTGAAAGACGGGATGAATCCTCCTGTACACTGGAGGAAGATTAAGGCGGACTGTCACCGGACTAATGATTTTGGTGACAGAGAATGGGCCAATAAATTTAGGTGTGAGCTTATTTGAAACGGAGCGGAGAGGAATGTCCTTGGTAGAAAGCCACACTTTAGAACCGACGACGTATACGGGAGGCCTCCGCCGGTGGCGATCGGCTTTGGCCTTGGTGCGCGCCCCCACTTGGAGTAGAGTCTCACGGGCTCTAGTCCAAGTGCGGTGACACCTCTGGACGAAGGCGTGGGCGGAGGGGACCGCGACTTCGGATTCCAGACTAGGAAAAATTGGTGGCTGGTAACCTACACTACACTCAAATGGTGATAGGCCCGTGGATGACACTGGCAACGTGTTGTGGGCGTACTCCACCATAGACAATTGCTGACTCCAGGAGGAAGGATTCTTGGAAACTAAACATCGCAACGTTCTCTCCAAATCTTGGTTGGCTCGCTCAGTTTGACCATTGCTCTGGGGATGGAACCCAGAGGACAGACTGACAGTCGCCCCCAGAAGTTTACAAAACTCTCGCCAAAATTTTGACACAAATTGGGGTCCTCTGTCAGAAACCACGTCTGTCGGGAGGCCATGAAGCCGAAAGACGTGGTCAACGACAACCAACGCTGTCTCCTTGGCTGAAGGTAATTTGGGCAAGGGAATAAAATGGGCCGCCTTCGAGAACCGGTCCACCACGGTCAAAACTACCGTGTGACCCTGAGAGGGTGGGAGGGCGGTGATAAAATCTAGCACGATATGGGACCAGGGTCTCGAAGGCAACGGCAGCGGTTGGAGTAACCCATCTGGAGGTTGATTGGAAGTCTTACCCGTGGCACAAACTGAGCAAGCCAATACAAAACTGCGAACGTCACGAGCCATGAGAGGCCACCAGAATCGTTGCTTAACCAAAAACATAGTACGATTGACTCCTGGATGACAAGCCACATTGGAACAATGACCCCACTGAATGACTCTGGACCGTAAACTCTCCGGCACAAACAAACGGTTCGGTGGGCAACGAGTCGGAGGCGTTACCCCTTCTAAGGCCTTCTTGACCTTCGATTCGACCTCCCATGTGAGTGTAGAGATGAATAGATTCTCTGGTAAAATGCACTCGGGAGTAGACGGGCGATCGGAACGGTCAAAAATGCGCGATAAAGAATCGGGTTTGATGTTTTTGGAACCCGGGCGGTACGAGAGAGTAAAGTCAAAACGTCCGAAAAAAAGAGCCCACCGAGCCTGCCTGGAGTTAAGTCTTTTAGCAGTACGAATGTATTCCAGATTCTTGTGGTCGGTCCAGACGATAAAAGGTACCCCTGACCCTTCTAACCAGTGGCGCCACTCCTCCAAAGCTAACTTGACCGCCAACAACTCTCTGTTGCCAATGTCATAATTGCTTTCGGCAGGGGATAAACGATGCGAAAAAAATGCGCAAGGGTGCATCTTGTCGTCTGAAGGAGAGCACTGGGATAACACTGCACCTACCCCCACCTCTGACCCATCGACCTCCACCACGAACTGACGTGATGGATCAGGGGTTATCAGGATAGGGGCTGAAACGAAGCAACCCTTCAGTTTGGCAAACGCAGCTTCTACTGCGTCTGACCACCTGAACGTCATTCTGGGGGAGGTCAAGGAGGTCAAGGCGGTCAGAGGCGCGGCTAGTCGGCTGAAATTGCGAATAAAACGCCGGTAAAAATTGGCGAACCCCAGAAACCTCAATAGGGCCTTACGGGAATCTGGACTTGGCCAATTCACCACAGCCTTAACCTTGTCAGGATCCATGCACATTCCCTCAACCGAGATGATGTGACCTAGAAAAGGAACAGACTGTGCATGAAAAACGCATTTCTCCGCCTTGACAAAAAGCCCATTCTCTAGCAACCTCTGAAGCACTTGTCGAACATGTTGCACATGTTCCTGGAGAGACGAAGAAAAAATCAATATATCATCCAGGTAGACATATATGAACTGATCGACCATGTCTCGCAACACGTCATTGACAAGTGCTTGGAAGACCGCTGGGGAGTTGGAAAGGCCGAACGGCATGACCAAATCTTCAAAGTGCCCCCTAGGGGTGTTAAAAGCGGTCTTCCATTCATCCCCCTCCCTGATGCGGACCAAATGATAAGCATTCCTTAAATCCAGTTTTGTGAAGATAGATGCTCCCTGCAACCTCTCGAAAGCTGAAGACATCAACGGCAAAGGATAAGTATTCTTTACCGTGATGTTGTTCAACCCCCGGTAATCAATACAAGGTCGCAACGATCCATCTTTCTTCCCCACAAAAAAGAACCCCGCCCCCGCTGGAGAAGAGGAAGGGCGGATGAATCCCGTTGCTAGAGAATCAGAAATGTATTTCTCCATGACCTCTCTCTCTGGGACAGAGAGTGAATATAACTTGCCCTTAGGCGGAGACGTACCTGGCAGTAAGTCTATAGCACAGTCATAGGGACGATGCGGAGGAAGAGAATCAGCCCGAGACTTACTGAACACCTCCTTCAGGTCCCGATACTCCGTGGGCACGTTTGATAAATCCACTGTCTCCTCCTGTAACACCTGAACAGGAACAGACGAACACGCAGACACAAGACAGGACTTATGACAAAAACTGCTCCATGATGCCACCGATTTGATTTGCCAGTCTATTTTGGGGTTGTGACGGGTGAGCCATGGGTGACCAAGAACGATGGGTGCTAGTGGAGTGTCCAGAATGTAAAAGGAAATAGTCTCAGAATGATTGCCAGATGTGATGAGTGTGATGTCTTCGGTGATCAGTGAAATCGTGGGGAGTCTTTGTCCATTGAGGGCGTGAACGTCGATCTGGTGTGAAAGGGGTTTGAGGGGAATTTGAAATCTTAGTGCAAATGAATGGTCCATGAAATTACCCTCCGCCCCTGAGTCCAGTAGTGCCCGACAATCGTGGAGGTGAGTTGACCATCGGAGCCTTACCGGGAGGAAGGTAGATGTCGATGAGGTCTTCTCGGCAGAGATCCCACCCGACAGTAGCCTCATATTTACTGCCGGGCTGGGCCCTTTTAACGGACAATTGAAAGCGAAATGTCCCGCTCCACCACAGTATAGACAAAGGCCCAGGGATCTCCGCCTCTCCTTCTCCTCCTGGGAAAGCCGGGCTCGAGCCACCTGCATGGGCTCGTGATCGTGGATGGGGCTGACCGCGCCCTCGCCTCCTGGACGCTGCCCCTCGATCCCTCCAGGAAAACGATCAGAGTGAAAATGTTTGCTGACTCGAGACAGCCGTGCATCCACTCTCAGAGCCAGCGCGATGAGATCGTTAAGTCCAGTGGGCAGGTCCAGGGCGTAGATATCCTTCTGGACGCGGTCAGCCAGCCCATGCAGGAACATGTCCCACTGCGCCTCCTCGTTCCATCGGCTCTCGGCTGCCAGGGTTCGGAATTCAATAGAAAAGTCAGATACGGACCTCTCTCCTTGGCGAAGTTCCGCCAGTACTCTGGCAGCCTCTCTTCCTGACGCGGCCCGGTCAAAGACTCGCCACATCTCTTCGGAGAGCCTCTGGAACGAGGAACAGCATTCGTCTTGGTTCTCCCACATCGCTGTTCCCCATAGCGCCGCTTTCCCAGTCAGAAGCGTCAGCACGAATGACACCTTGGTCTGTTCTTCATGAAACGTCCTGGGTTGCAGGGAGAAGTGCATAGAACATCTGGTTAAAAATGCTCGACAGAAGTTTGCTTCACCTGAGTAGGGCTCGGGGACCGGAAGACGAGGCTCTGACTGGGATGGGTCCGCTGGTGGTGATGGGGGAATCAGCGGCGGGGGTGGCGCGGTGGGAACACGAAGATGTTGAAGCTGTTGGGTGAGCCCGGACACCTGCGCCACTAACGCCTGGACAGCGCAAGCAGTATCGTTGAGATTATTTTCTTGAGTGTCCATTCGTTGAATACTGCTACTCAAAAAGTCATCCAGTGAGCTCGAGGAGTTTCCCGCTGCTTCCATGCTTTGGTCAGATCGTTCTGTCATGAGTGATCAAACGGAAGCAATTGCAGTTAACTCTTTATTGAAATGATGATATAGATAGGTAGTCCAAAGTCCAGGCAAACAGGTTAGTAGCGCAGGGACTCCGATGGTCAGATGACAGTGCAGCGTGCGGTGGTAGTGGTGGTGAAAATCCAACGACGAACAGTAATCCAACATACAACGAACAAGAACCGGAACAAGAGAAGCACACGACTGAACGAGACTGGAAACACACACCGGGAACCACAAACAACGATCTGACAAAGGAGATGAGAAGTTGATGAGAATATATAGACATGAATGATAGACTGCAGCTGCTGATGGGTGATTGCTGACGAGCGCTGATGAGCGGCCACGCCCCTCTAATTAGCACACACACATACAATAACAGAACCACGAGACAAGGAGCAGACATAGGATTTACCGTGACAATTACGGGTTTACAAATTGTACTTACAAGTTCTACACGCACGTGAAGACTTTTTAAAGTTCAGGGCCCGGTTCCCCAAAATGTTCTTATCGCCAAGTATTTCTTAACCTATTCCTTAACCTCTCTTTAACGTTATGGCACAATTCCCGACACGTTCGTAGGCTAAGTATATCTTCTGTAAGTCACACTTTCGTAAGGTTGGTCTGGACCATTCGTAAGCTCTCTCTTAGCGTTGTTTGAGCTCAAGACACTAGTCGCCGCCACTGTGCAGCAGTCTTTAGAAATCAGCGCAGCGCAGTACAAGTCAAACTATGGTATGTTGACAATGTTGTGGCTCAACAATGATTTTATGTTATGGACATTTTAAGACTAATAATATGTCCGCAATGGATACAGGCCTATTTATGAAGTTGACTTTATTTGGTATCAGAACTAATATGGTGGTAATTAGCCTAGGCTATTTCGTAATGTCATTAAAGCGTTTAAATTGGCAATCACTTTTGATAATTAAAATCTGGCGAACAATTTGGCTCTAAATGGCTAAGATCTATAAATGGGTAAGCATGGTGGTCTCCAGTAAGTGACCAACTATGGCAGCTATCCAACTTGTCCTTGTATTGAATTAAAGATGGCGCCGGCCGCGGAGCCGTTTAGTCTGTCAATTTTTTTAGTCGGCAAAACTTAAGCCCTTTTGACATTTAGCCTGACGTGGCTATATTAAAAAAAAAATTCGCCTGCCAAGACAACTCATTATGGAGCTGCTGGACCTTCTCAGACCTGCGCTTGCCAGGCTAACCCGGCGAATTTTGCTTCAAGCCCAAGTCCAGCTGCTTGCCAATCAATTCTGATTGTAAAGTACCTTACCATTAATATAAAAGTGTATTACATAATTTTTAGAAGTGGCACAATGGGATAAGGAGGGTGGATGATTAGCGAGGGATACCCGGTTCGTCTACCCATCACAACATATCGTGTGAACATATTACAGACAATTTGATAATTTAATTAATAGTCTATATTTTACTGATAACTTAAACTGTTAAAATAATAGTCTATATTTTACTGATAATATAAACTGTTAAAATAAATGTTACTGGAATAATTTGAGGAATGTTTCATTTGCATAGAACGTGTTGTCTTTCTAAACGCCGTAATGCACCTTCGCGTGAAGTGGAAAATCAATTCCTGAGCAATCGATGCCAACTAATTCAGCACCTTCACTTGGGACAGCGCCTTTGTAACGTCGAACGTAAGAGGCAGCGTGTTAAGAAGCTTCCTAAGGGACACTTCGGGGAACACATTTAGGAACATAAACAACTTTGGTAAGATAAATCTTTCGAATCTTCTTAGCGCGCTATGAGTGAGCGTTATCGGGGAACCGGGCCCAGGATCATTACGGCAATTGTAACATGGCATAAACGCAGCATTATCAAAAGTGGGTAGAGTATCCAAAGACTGTACTCAAGTAAAAATATAAGTACTATATATATTATTTACTCAAAATAATAACTATGAATATTTTCTCAAAGAAAAAGTAAAAGTAATCATTTTAAAGACCATGTGAACCGGAAGTAGCAACATATTTTTCTTCAGTGCGGAATATTGAATAGAGGGCAGGGTTTTACTTCAGCACACCTCCTCTCCATCGGTCGCTCATAGCAGACTAACGCTTGGAGGAGAGCCGTCAAACTAACGTCATCAGAGAAGGAACGCCATTCCAAACCGGAAGTAACTTTTCAGATTTTGATGAAAGATTACCATGACAAACAATTTTTTCTGTGTATTAATGTGCACGGATAAATTGTTCACCCTAAGACCAGTAATGTGTGCAGACAAAGTAAATAGGGTAAATTTTGATTTCATGAGGACTTTAGTTACTTGAGTAAGAGTTTGTTCACAGAGTTTGGTAAATTCATATCGCGCAGTAAACCAAAAGAAGAACACTGTTGTCCCAACTATTATTTGTGTTATTTGAAGTCAAGTCAAGTCACCTTTATTTATATAGCGCTTTTTACAATACAAATTGTTTCAAAGCAGCTTTACAGAGATAACAGGAAAACAATGTTGTAATAGTATTGTTCAATTCAAAATTAAATGTCCCCAACTAAGCAAGCCAAAAGCCAATGGCGACAAAGGCGAAGAGCGGCGAAAAAGGCAACAGTGGCAAGGAACCAAAAGTCCATCAGGTGACAGAATGGAGAAAAAAACCTTGGGAGAACCCAGGCTCGGTCAGGGGGCCAGTCCTCCTTTGGCCAACGAATGAACAGTGTATGATTATGAGTTAGGCAGCATAATGTCAGGAGTCAGATGGGATCAGAACTTTCACGATATTTATCCAGTTCATCTTGTTAGGGGTTGGGTCAGCTCGCCGTAGAGGAGATGAGTGTGTTGAGGTGTCCATGGGCCTTCACAGCGCTGATAATGCGTGTCGTCGTGTCCATGTGATGGTCCTCCATCAGATCTGGATATGCCCTGGATCCGGTGGTCTGCGGTAAACCTCGGGATAAACAGAGAGACTAATATTAGCGTAGACGCCATCCTTCTTATGATGTACAAAGTACATCAGGAATTATGGGAAGTGTTCCCGGTTCAGTATCAACTGAACAGTATTGTACAGTACATTGTACATTGTACATACAATTGTACATTGTACAGTACAATAATTGTACAGTATCAAAACACAGCAGGAACCACTGACAGTGAAAACTCTTCACATGTGCTGGCACAAACGATCATCAAATGCACATTGACGGATCTTCTTCTGCGCAATTCTCAAAAATTGCTGTGGGTTGGCCGGTGTTCATTCATTAAATGTATAAATTAAGGTTTATGTAAAAAAAAAAAAAAACTGGTAATGTTATACTAGTATTGGTTTCTTGGCATAATAATCTATTTGGTTGTAAAAAGTATTACCTGAATTAATTGAAATTGAATGTAGCTATCATTCACAGACTATGCAGATGTTCAACTAATAAAGATCTTTATCGCTGGCAAACAATAGGATGCCTTTGCTGATTTGCTTTTAACTGACTGAAGGTCCACTGCCAACTTCATCCAACACTCTTGATGTTTTTAAGCCTTCAGTTTTCCTCAGTTCAAGGTCTTGCGTTAATGTTATGTGTAGTGTGCTACTTCTCTCTGTGATTATTAAACATCATATCACTTCGTTCATTCTGCATCACGCATCCGTTTGTTTGAAATACTATACAGCAATCTGTGACACTATTCTGCATGTGTACTAGAGTGCAACATTCTGCTATAGCACATGCAGGAACCTATCCCGTTTGGTTTCAACAATGTCAAACTACTATGTGACAATGTTTAATAAATTTCAACCTGTTTCACACACAAAACTATTGTATGAATTAAGAAGGCTTGGAATATACAGATTGAATTTTGAGTATTTTCCTTTTTAAACCTGACATACTATGAACTGTCATTGCATAGAAAAGAGCAACTTAATAATTATTCAAAAAAATTGGCCTTTTTTGTGTTCCACCAAAATAACGGCACACCATTTTGGAATAACAAGGATGAGTGAATGATGACAGAATTGTCTATTTTGGTTAATCGGTTTGTCATTGAAAATAAATGAATTTGCTTAAACATGCATAGCATTGTGCTTGTTCTGTGTCTAATTCTTCTTTGTTTCACTGTTTCTCCCCCCAGTCTCAGTTCAAATTTATACTGTAGGTGAGAAACATTTTATATTATACCAGTTATTATATTAATCATTTTACTGTATAAACATTCAGTATTATTTGTTAAATTGTTTTTATCTTTTTAATCAGCTCTCTTAGAAAATATCCATGCTAATTATTGCTCAATTATTACAGTTCTATTAAGAAATGTAACATTTTGTCTCTGTCTCAGGTGAAATCACAGCAATTGTGATCGGGTCTCTGTGTGGATGTATAGGTTTGGCTGTTATCATCTACTTCATTGTGAAAACTATTCGGTAAGAATTTTTAACAATCCACATGTCTCGTGAGCTGGTTAGAGACGTTTTATTTTTTTGTACATTCTTAGTTACACACAATCATACAGTATGTGTTCTGCGGTCCCACTTTATATTAAGTGCTATGTACTTACATCGACAAATAAGTACAATGAACTTATTATGTTGATGTTGACTTGTGCTGCTATTGAGGTGTGATACGGGTAAGGTTAGGGTCAGGTGTGGTGGTATGGGTAGGTATAAGGGTGGGTTAAGGTGTAATTACAAATGTAATTACATAAATTAATTACAGCTGTAATTACATGCAGGTATTTTCAAAATAATAGTACAATGTAAAAACATGTATGTACACAATAAGTCCATTGTATCAAATTATTCATTTCAATGTAAGTACATAGTACTTAAAGCCACTTAATATAAAGTGGCACCTGTTCTGCTTAAAACTTGCCAAGAATGTGTATTTCCTCTTTAATTCCTCAAATAAATTCCTTTTTTTTTTGTCTTATCTTATATATCAGTTTACGGTTCATAAATGGGTGTAAGTCACAACAAGATTATTGTTTTCCAGTGCTAGCTGGCAAGAGTGTCATGTATTCATGAAGGGGGGACAATCAGGAATAAATAAATATAAATGCAAGAAATTACATCAGACATTTAAAAGAAAGAAATAATATAATACAAACTTGTCATGATTCTACCCTCGTGTCCTTGATTTTCTCTAGTTTTGAGGCAGGATCATGACAGATCCATGTTTTGTTTACTTGTCTTGTCACTTAACCTCATTCCCTTGTTCTCCTCGTTAGTCATTTTTTATTAGGATCACCTGGTGTCCTTATCATTTTCTCTCCTATTTAATCCTCTTGTGTTTGCTGTCTTGTGCCGGTTCATTTTGTAATCACCCTAGTGAGTATCCTGTTAAGAGTTTTGTCAAAGAGCTGTTTAGTCTTGTATCTGCTGTGAGTTTATAGTCTAGTTAACTGTTCAGTCTTACAGTAGTCTATGTTGTTAGTCTTTATTTTCCCTACCAGTGTTGTTTGCCCCCTCGTGGGTTTTGTTTTCCCTGTTTTCTGTCCACAAAAAACTTTCTGTATCGCATACTGTCTGCGCTTGGGTTCATCTTAGAAATTATTGACAAAACTACATAGATTATAGGCTTCCCAGATAGAAAGCAACCATTGAAACAATAAGATGTGTCATTGTTAATTGCATTGAATTAATGTTATAGAGTAATGTTGGTTCATTATCACTTTTGCAATTACTGTTGAAACAATAGTGAGATTTTAACAAAAAAATCGATGGTTAATGTCATTGAATCAATTTTACACTGATGCTGATTCCACATCACTGCTGTTGAATCAACATTGAAATGAACAAAAAGAATCCTTGGTAATATTGTTGGATCAATGTTACATTGTGGTGTTCATTCTAAATCATGTTTGTTCAAACATTGAAAATACAACTGAAATGTACTGTCAACATAAAACAATGTTGCATCTGATGTACCCAAAGTTAATGTTGAAACAATATTCAATGGTCAATCAACAAATTCCTGCCCATTTTAAATTTTTGGGGAAAAAAAACTTTAAAATATTTTTAAATTACACATTTTTAACGCAATCAATGACAAAAAGATAACAAATGACAAAAGACAAGAAGATCATTTTTAGGCTGTGTGTAGCGCGCGTACCCTTCGGTGTACCCTGACGTGCACCTCTCCAAAAATGTAACAATGCGTCATTCTACGCGTACCACAAGCGCTGTGATTGGTCAGAGAGAGTATAAAGGGCACTATCTGTCACTTTGAGTGATTTATTGCCCTTTGATTGACCACGCCCCTTTTTCCCACGCTAAGCCCCGCCCCTTTTTCCCACACTAAGCCCCGCCCCTTTTTCCCACGCTTAGCTCCGCCCCCTTTTCCCACGCTTAGTCCCGCCCCCTTTTCCCACGCTTAGCCGCTTCCGGAGAGATCATGTGACCGTGGGAATTCCCACGGTACGGAACCCCTCCCATTCGAACCGGCACCGAAACCCATCCCATCGGACCCGGTCCGGACGGAACTCCTGCTGTACACCTGTTACGGGTATCTGACTTGATCAATGTAAAAATGTTCAAAATGATGGAAAAACATTCAAAACAATACATTTTCAATCCTTTTAAGAAGGATGGCAGAAAACAGAGATAGGTTTAGTGTTTTTTATATTAACATGTAGTGATTTAAAACCATTAAATCCATTTATATCATTAAAACACAGTAATGTTCCATTTTACATAAAACATCTGTTTTAAAAAAGTGTTTTCAATCACAATAATAACTAAAACAGCGTGTATTAAAATTATATCAAGTAAATAGTTATGTTTTCTTAAAACATCTAACATCGCTTGTATTAAAATTACATCGCTTGTATTAAAATTACATCAAACAAATAGATCTAATATGTCTTCAGTGTTCACACACACTTGTAAGTTGTTTAAACTGCATTTCTTAAAGTTATCAAAGTGTTTTAGTTCTTAAAACATCTAACATCGGTTGTATTAAAACTATTTCTATCATACATTTACAACTATTTTCTATCATACATTTCACCTGTTACGGGTATCTGACTTGATCAATGTAAAAATGTTCAAAATGATGGAAAAACATTCAAAACAATACATTTTCAATCCTTTTAAGAAGGATGGCAGAAAACAGAGATAGGTTTAGTGTTTTTCACAATAACACAGTGCTTAAAGATACTATTGTCTTTAGTGTTCATACACGGTGCTAATATTAAAATTATATCAAGTAAATAGTTGTTTTCTTAAAACGTCTAAAACCACGTGTATTAAAATTATATTATGCAAATACATCTAAAACAATAGTTCTATTTTTATCATACATTTAAAAAAAAGGTGTACTTTTCACATAACACTCAGTGATTAAAAACCATTAAGTCATTTTTATATCATTAAAACACAGTGTAGACCTTTACCTTTACACATTATTTAGTAAAATGTTCCATTTTACATAAACCATATGTTTTAAAAAAGTGTTTGCAATCACAATAATAACTAAAACAGCGGGTGTTTAAATTATATCATGTAAATAGTTTTTTACTTAAAACATCTAAAGACGGTTGTATTAAAATTACATCAAACAATAGTTCTATCTACATTTAAAGAAGGTGTGTTTTTCACAATAACGCACGGTGCTTAAAGATGTATAAAGTTTAAGATACTATTGTCTTTAGTGTTCATACACATGAAAAAAGTTTAAAAGTGTTTTCTTAAAGTTATCAAAATGTGTTAGCATTAAAAACATCTAAAACCGTGTGTATTAAAATTATATCATGTAAATAGTTTTTTACTTAAAACATCTAAAGACGGTTGTATTAAAACTATTTCTATCATACATTTACAACTATTTTCTATCTACATTTAAAGAAGATGTGTTTTTCACAATAACACACGGTGCTTAAAACTATTAAAACAATTTATATCATTAAGATACTATTGTCTTTAGTGTTCATACACATGAAAAAAGTTTAAAAGTGTTTTCTTAAAGTTATCAAAATGTGTTAGCATTAAAAACATCTAAAACCGTGTGTATTAAAATTATATCATGCAAATATTTATGTTTTCTTAAAACATCTAACATCGCTTGTATTAAAACTATTTCTATCATACATTTACGACTATTTTCTATCATACATTTAAAAAAGTTGTGTTTTTCACAATATCACACAGTGCTTAAAACTATTAAAACAACTTATATCATTAAGATACTATTGTCTTTAGTGTTCATACACTGTGCTAATATTAAAATTATATCAAGTAAATAGTTGTTTTCTTAAAACGTCTAAAACCATGTGTATTAAAATTATATTATGCAAATACATCTAATTACTATATTTGAAGTTGCACTTTCCACAATTACACATCGTTTAAAAATATTAAAATGTTGTATAAAGTTAAAATACACATATCTTTAATGTTTATTACACATTTGTAAAAGGTTAAAATGCAGTTTCTAAAAGTTATCAAAACGCTTTAGCATTAAAACTTCTAAAACAATGTGTAGTGCAATTTTATATCAAACAATAGATCTATTTTCTATTAAACAAATATTAAAGCATATCAAAACTTTATGTTAAAAATCACAATATCAAAAACACATGCATATTAAAAAACTCACTTACGTTTTTACATCCTGTTTTGTTATACTGTTTAAAGTTTAATCCATCACCAAAGATTTAATCCGTCACCAAAGGTATTAATCCAACAGCATTGGTATTTCCAACTCCAGAGGTTTAGAGATTTTAATTCCAAAAGCTGTGTAAATGTAATTTCCCGGGAGCTCTGCGAAACACGTCCGAACACCCCAGAGACAATCCCAAGACTGACTACAAACTAACCTGACACAGACTCCACCCCTAGACCCTCCCACAACAGGTGATGAGGCGTGGGAACTCTGTTCCCACGCGCACACACGCACACGCATACGTCACACAAGCACTCCCACATAATGAAAGAAGAGACGCCCCTGTGCTCCGTTTGAAAAGCCGCAAACTCGACGTAGGCCTACATTCTCTTGGAATTTAGGCTACGCTACTACAGAGTCAGACCCAAAGACTCGCGGGAGATGCCTTTATGAAGCTATGATGGATTTAACTTTAGCTCCGCGAAAATTACAAGGATCATGATTCACAAAATGAACCGGCGGAACGTGTGGAATATATTTTTCACTTGTCTGGAGGATGTGCGTGTACATATGATTTTGACAAGGACTACGTGAAGGCTGATTGACCAATGTGGATATAACGATAGAAGGTTTACATGGAATACAACAGAGCACCTTCGATTTGGTTTTCACAGAGTGAGATAATGGATTTTATTTTTACCACGTTATGGATCGGTATGGAAAGACTGAGGAGACGGATTAACAAATGAGGAATATACAGACTGCTCGTGGACCATGTTAATAAATACCCACGTATTAGGTTATAAGGTATATGTATAAATGTATTTAATGTAATAAATAATAAATATAACCTACTTCCTTTGTATATCCTTTGCATCCATCCTTTTTTGTTGGACATCCTGTATCCATTTAAATACACTGAAGCAGAGAAGTTAAATGTGAACCGGAGTTTTTACACGGTCCTTCGAACAGGATAAACATGACATGCACGACATAACACTGTACATATAACACGGGTAGATCACGTAACGATCAACGTGCAAACATAATTAACATTGTAAACATTAGATGGAATGCCTCATTATCTAAATTCTCTCTTATGAACGTATTATACAATAAAATATGCACATGTGTTTACAATTAGTTGCACGCACACACATATTCCTTAGTTAACAACACTTGATTTGAACTATTATTTACATTGAACAAGCGAAGTTCGCACTCACACACAAACACACTCCTACAATGTATTGTCTGTGGTAAGATCAGGGACTTGTTTTTTAATTAAAGAAAGTTTCGTTTTTCACATATATTTGAAAAGTTCACCAACACATTTAAAAGTTTTAAAAAAGTTGTATAAAGTTATGGTTGGTATTCGTACATTTTACTACATTATCAGAACATGTTAGAGAAAGTTGTTACTTCTTTTTAATTCTGTATTTTTACAGACCTAAAACCATGATGCTTCAAAGTATGGAATATAAGTTTTTGAACATTTATAAGATTTTGAACATTTATAAATTTGTGTATTGCAAAAGCAGAAGTCTATTTTTTGTTCTGTATTTTTACAGACCTAAAACCATGATTAGAAGTAGTCAAAGACAAACGATTTTGAACATTTATAAATTTGTGTGTTGCAAAAGCAGAAGTCTATTTTCCTTTGAAAAACAAACCTTGAAACAACTATGCTTTCTTAGAATGTCATCAGCCGTAGAAATGTCTTGCGTACGTCTCTCTCACAGCTATCGCCGGAATTCCCCTCATCACCTAATGTACACCTAAAGAAAACATTTACAAGGATCGTGAAACATGTCTTAAATTGAAATCTATAAGTGACCCTCAAATTCTGTGCATGCAACAAAACACATCGCAGCCGTGTACGATGATTTATCATAAAATTACTTCTGTCACATTGTTTGAAGAAAAAAACTTTAATCAGCTGGTGCTTAATAACTATTGAAGTTATTAAACAATGAATTCGGTAATGATTTATGTGTTATATCTTGTTTTAATTTTAACTAAATACATTTGAATGCTCTAAAGGTTTATACCTGAAGTTTAACATATTAATACATGATAAAAGTTTTTCTTTTACTTCCTATCTACTTTCTAAATGCTTGTTACAACTCTTATTGCGAACAATCCACCCATGCATATGTTTTGATCTTGTAATGTTTAATCAAAATGTTGTAATTGGAGTGAAAATCACTAAGTCACTAAACAATAGTTACACCCTCTGTTTACGACGTCATGACGGATACGCCCCCTCCAGTAGGGTTATATATCCACCCTGATGATCTCACAGAGAGACACAGAGCCGGTGACCTCCTGACAGAGCTGACCTAACAGGACAGTACGAGTTCCAGCATAGACATGTATACTACTACAACATCTCAGCGATCAAAGGTTGAAGGAACATTGTCTGATTGTTACATGGACAACCAAAGAACGCTTCAACATTCTTATATACCTGAGCATGACACGCATTGTGCTTCTTCGACTGACATCACTATGGAGGATCTGACCCATAACCCACAACTTCAGAATGTTAATGCACAAGACTTGGATGATCGTGCTGCAACGACTCAATCACATGACATTCCAGGAACTATCCGAATCTTTCAACATCGGATAGGGGATAAAGTTTACACCATCCATGAAGTTGAGTTCTAAAAATCTAAAAACTTTGGACTAAAAGCACGATGGAGCATAACTGCCCATTGAGTTCTGAAGATGCTGCAAACAAGCCTACGGTGTTTGACTGTGCCATGAGCAAAGAGTGCCGTTTAAGAGATACCATAGACTCTATGTTTGAAGATTATTTTAGAGCCCAGATGGTTGACTTGATGCATAAGATCATCGATGCTGCGTGTGATTCGAATAAGGACTGTACGGGAGATACTAGACGTGTAACAAAACTCAAAAATGAAATGATTGTAAGAGGCCTAACAAATTCATGGCGTGATGTTACGATCGTGTGTCTTAATGCCAACGAGCCGATCTGTGTAATCCTCAGAAAAGTTCTGGGTGTGGTGTTTGATTGTAGGGACGAGTTTGGAGTTCTCTGTATGTGTACGTTTGTAACAGATCTATGTGCGTCACTGTTTTCAAAAAATGAGAAACTCTGTGCCGTCTGCGAAATCGTTGAAACTCTACTCAGCTACATCCTAGAGGAAGACAACACAGCCTGCAAAAATTGTATTTTCTGTTAGACAAACTTTAATGTCATTACTATTGTTTTACTTTTACTTATTGTTTAACATTTCAATGTATGAATATATTGTATAACGTTTCAATGTATGAATATACTGTTTATCTCTCAATATATTGTTTAAATAAATTGTTTTTAAAAAATATTTTGTGGCCATGTCTGAGATCATAAAAACAACATGCAACCCTAATCCAGACCATTAGGAGGTATTAAATAATAATAATTAAATGATCTTCATTCTTTTGTTTAGCTGCATTTAAAAAAAAATGGACAAATGGTTTGTATTATACCCATACCTCACAGCATCTTTTGAATAATAGACAAGCTGTTTAAATTGAGTTTAAACAATGCCAAGTGTTTACACGCTGGGGTGCCTCCAGAAATTCTGGGCCCTATGGAAAACAAAGTTTCTGGGGCCTCCTACATTTTTACAGATAAAATTTAACCCAATAAAAATGTCCTGTATACTTTAAAATAGGTACTTAGCACATTGCATAAATAAATTGTCTAAAGATGTGTACAAACAAACAAGAGAAAAATGTAGAAATATGTAGGCTACTTGTTTACATAAAAGGGAGAACATTTATTATCTCAATTGCTGACTCTGCATCTGTATAAGTCAAACACACGTAATAATAACCATATTATTTTTATTGGCCTATTATAAAATATTAAAATGGGGCCTCCTACATTTTTTACAGATAAAATTTAGCCCAATAAAAATGCCCTGTATACTTTAAAATGGGTACTTAGCACATTGCATAAATAAATTGTCTAAAGATGTGTACAAACAAACAAGAGAAAAATGTAGAAATATGTAGGCTACTTGTTTACATAAAAGGGAGAACATTTATTATCTCAATTGCTGACTCTGCATCTGTATAAGTCAAACACACGTAATAATAACCATATTATTTTTATTGGCCTATTATAAAATATTAAAATATCTATTTTGTAAACTCCTTATAGCAAATGGTTACTATAGACACATGTTTTATTCAATTTGATATAATTTTTTCTGGGGCATTTTATTTACATTAAGAACGTCAAGTTTGACAACATCGATAGCAGCAGCACTGTGACTTCACAGAACACGGGACACATACACGGCAAACTGATTTTGTAATTTTTGAAGCGTGTAGATAACTTTTAGTTTTGTAAAGTTATCATCATGTGGTGAACACAGTAGATAAGATGTGTTTAGAGGCTTCAATCTTCGTGAAGTTTCGCGCTCAGGCTCACTTTGTTTGGCTGAGACGAGGACGGGGGGGGGGGACGTGGGGGAGGAGGAGGTGTGTGTGTGCAGCCAGCAGCCGCTGAATCTGTAGGCTTGTTCGACTTCATGCAGCTCTGCGCAAACCGATCGGCGGCTGACTTGAAGTAGTGCATGCCGGTTAGAAATTCTGTCCGACTTGATACAGCGCCGACGCCACGTGACTGTGACGTATGCCATCAAAGTAGCGCGAGAGCGATTCGAGAGTAGCCGGAGGACTCAGCCAGCGCAGCTTCTGAAGAGCGGCTGCAGGAGCTCTGATGACGACACAGCTGTTCCACGATTCGCTGGACTCACTGCATGACGACGATCACGTGTGTTTCGTGTTTATTCTCACACATTTAGTTCCACTAAAGCTCACAAATCAGTTTTTTATAACAGTAAACACTCTTTTCATGTAGTCGAGATGTATTGTGTTATGTTTATCAAAATAAAACTGATTAAAAAACGTTGATTACACTTCATTGATAGTAGCTGTAGACTTATGTTGAACTTTTATTCTTTTTCAAACAGACGCTGTATGAAGCAGTAGGCTACATAAAGTATTGAATGAAAATGTCTCTGAAACATTTGTGTATTTTGTAAATATTGCATTTATTTCACTTCAGCTGTGGTAAAGTAGGCTATACAAACACCACGTGAGCTGTCACTACGGGAACCAGAAAGTGTCCGACTTCACGTCTCCGTTTGCAGCTCCTACCCGCCTGCACACGGCTACTCTCGCCGATCGCTTACATCCAGCCGCAGTCAATGTCGAACACACCTATCGTCTACGAGACATGATAACCCCCAAGACAATAGAGATGTTGTTATTGTTGGATGTAAATCATAATTCAGTAATTATTTTACTAAGCTAGCTAGATAAAAGCGGGTCATGTAGCAACAAAAATAAGTAACTCTGAAAGTTTTGGAATACAGGCAAGCTACCTTTCTTTTTGAAAAACTGTGACACATACTGTCGACTTTGGCGTTCTCTGTCTTCTCTTTTCCTTCTTTTTCTTTCCGTTTTTGATGCACTGACTTTATGTGACATGCCTGTGTGTGTCACACTGTCTACACTGCATTGCAAGTGCAATAAGCGAGAGACGCTACACTAGCGATCGTAGCTCGGACAGTGCAGATGGAATGAACCATTGTGAGGGGGAGGGGTGTAACTGAAAACAGTAAATACATTATTTGTAGAATGACAATGTAACATATTGAGTTCTTAGATCTGTTTTGTGTTATCTCAGTGTTTCTTGCTGTATGTTTATTTGTTTTTGTTTAACTGTGATTGGAAACAGTGTTCCCCAACCTCAAAGAATATGTATGTTACAGACGTAACAATGGTTTATTCAGAATGTAGATTACTGTTTTAAAGCTGACGTGCGGGGTTAGGCCTATATACAATAGGTACATTGCTTATATTTAGATGTCAAAATAAATAATCTAAACCATACTATCATACCTAAATATCTCTCACCATAATATCTCTCTGGTGACATGCTGGACTTACAGTTACTTCTGATGCATTGTGACTGTAATTTACATTAGTGTTGTCACGGTACCAAAATTTCAGTATTCGGTACCAATACCAGTAAAAATTCACGGTTCTCTGTACCAATTTCGGTACCAAGGCTTAATTTAGATTAAATTTACATATATTAAAGTGTATATCACAGTTACAAAGATTAGTTATGTTTTCTTAATAAAGCATCTAAAACAGGTTGTATTCAAATTTTATATTAAGCAATAGATCTATTTTCCAACATATATTTGAACAAAAGTAGTAGTTTTAGTATATTTAGTGTTATTACACATTTTTTAAATTAAAACATATTAAACTATGTAGATATTAAAACTACATTGTGTTAAAAATCATGTTTAAAACTATGTACTGTATAAAAGTGTGTTTTTGGCGGTCACCATACACTTGTAAAATGTTAAAACGTTTAGACATAAAAATAAATAATTAATGAAATTAAAAAATAATTAAATAATTAAATAAATAAGTTTTAAATTGTGTTTTCTTAAATTTATCAAAATGTTTTAGCATTAAAAACATCTAAAACAATATGTTTTTAAAATGATATCATACAAATATAGCTAATTACTATATTTGAAGATGTACTTTTTTCACAATTACCTAGTGTTTAAAGATGTATAAAGTTAAAATACACATATCTTTAGCGTTATTACACTTAAAACATCAATGAGAAAGTTAAAATTGTGTTTTCTTAAAGTTATAAAAATGTGTTAATATTAAAACAGCGTGTATTCAAATTATATCAAGTCAATAGTTATGTTTTCTTAAAACATCTAAAACCGTTTGTTTTAAAATTACATCAAACAATAGGTCTATTTACATTTTAAAAAGTCTTACTTTTCACATAACACTTATAGTACTTAAAGGCGTATAAGAGTTTGTATTTTCAAATGTGTTTGCATTACAATAATATGGTACAGGTACATCATGTCAAACTTGTACAATCCGAGAAACAAGCCGTGAACGGTGTCATCTGCTATCTGAGCAAGATGATGGAGGAGGGCGTATCCGTCATGACGTCGTAAACAGAGGGTGTAACTATTGTTTAGTGACTTAGTGATTTTCACTCCAATTACAACATTTTGATTAAACATTACAAGATCAAAACATATGCATGGGTGGATTGTTCGCAATAAGAGTTGTAACAAGCATTTAGAAAGTAGATAGGAAGTAAAAGAAAAACTTTTATCATGTATTAATATGTTAAACTTCAGGTATAAACCTTTAGAGCATTCAAATGTATTTAGTTAAAATTAAAACAAGATATAACACATAAAACACATCATTACCGAATTCATTGTTTAATAACTTCAATAGTTATTAAGCACCAGCTGATTAAAGTTTTTTTCTTCAAACAATGTGACAGAAGTAATTTTATGATAAATCATCGTACACGGCTGCGATGTGTTTTGTTGCATGCACAGAATTTGAGGGTCACTTATAGATTTCAATTTAAGACATGTTTCACGATCCTTGTAAATGTTTTCTTTAGGTGTACATTAGGTGATGAGGGAATTCCGGCGATAGCTGTGAGAGAGACGTACGCAAGACATTTCTACGGCTGATGACATTCTAAGAAAGCATAGTTGTTTCAAGGTTTGTTTTTCAAAGGAAAATAGACTTCTGCTTTTGCAACACACAAATTTATAAATGTTCAAAATCGTTTGTCTTTGACTACTTCTAATCATGGTTTTAGGTCTGTAAAAATACAGAATAAAAAATAGACTTCTGCTTTTGCAATACACAAATTTATAAATGTTCAAAATCTTATAAATGTTCAAAAACTTATATTCCATACTTTGAAGCATCATGGTTTTAGGTCTGTAAAAATACAGAATTAAAAAGAAGTAACAACTTTCTCTAACATGTTCTGATAATGTAGTAAAATGTACGAATACCAACCATAACTTTATACAACTTTTTTAAAACTTTTAAATGTGTTGGTGAACTTTTCAAATATATGTGAAAAACGAAACTTTCTTTAATTAAAAAACAAGTCCCTGATCTTACCACAGACAATACATTGTAGGAGTGTGTTTGTGTGTGAGTGCGAACTTCGCTTGTTCAATGTAAATAATAGTTCAAATCAAGTGTTGTTAACTAAGGAATATGTGTGTGCGTGCAACTAATTGTAAACACATGTGCATATTTTATTGTATAATACGTTCATAAGAGAGAATTTAGATAATGAGGCATTCCATCTAATGTTTACAATGTTAATTATGTTTGCACGTTGATCGTTACGTGATCTACCCGTGTTATATGTACAGTGTTATGTCGTGCATGTCATGTTTATCCTGTTCGAAGGACCGTGTAAAAACTCCGGTTCACATTTAACTTCTCTGCTTCAGTGTATTTAAATGGATACAGGATGTCCAACAAAAAGGATGGATGCAAAGGATATACAAAGGAAGTAGGTTATATTTATTATTTATTACATTAAATACATTTATACATATACCTTATAACCTAATACGTGGGTATTTATTAACATGGTCCACGAGCAGTCTGTATATTCCTCATTTGTTAATCCGTCTCCTCAGTCTTTCCATACCGATCCATAACGTGGTAAAAATAAAATCCATTATCTCACTCTGTGAAAACCAAATCGAAGGTGCTCTGTTGTATTCCATGTAAACCTTCTATCGTTATATCCACATTGGTCAATCAGCCTTCACGTAGTCCTTGTCAAAATCATATGTACACGCACATCCTCCAGACAAGTGAAAAATATATTCCACACGTTCCGCCGGTTCATTTTGTGAATCATGATCCTTGTAATTTTCGCGGAGCTAAAGTTAAATCCATCATAGCTTCATAAAGGCATCTCCCGCGAGTCTTTGGGTCTGACTCTGTAGTAGCGTAGCCTAAATTCCAAGAGAATGTAGGCCTACGTCGAGTTTGCGGCTTTTCAAACGGAGCACAGGGGCGTCTCTTCTTTCATTATGTGGGAGTGCTTGTGTGACGTATGCGTGTGCGTGTGTGCGCGTGGGAACAGAGTTCCCACGCCTCATCACCTGTTGTGGGAGGGTCTAGGGGTGGAGTCTGTGTCAGGTTAGTTTGTAGTCAGTCTTGGGATTGTCTCTGGGGTGTTCGGACGTGTTTCGCAGAGCTCCCGGGAAATTACATTTACACAGCTTTTGGAATTAAAATCTCTAAACCTCTGGAGTTGGAAATACCAATGCTGTTGGATTAATACCTTTGGTGACGGATTAAATCTTTGGTGATGGATTAAACTTTAAACAGTATAACAAAACAGGATGTAAAAACGTAAGTGAGTTTTTTAATATGCATGTGTTTTTGATATTGTGATTTTTAACATAAAGTTTTGATATGCTTTAATATTTGTTTAATAGAAAATAGATCTATTGTTTGATATAAAATTGCACTACACATTGTTTTAGAAGTTTTAATGCTAAAGCGTTTTGATAACTTTTAGAAACTGCATTTTAACCTTTTACAAATGTGTAATAAACATTAAAGATATGTGTATTTTAACTTTATACAACATTTTAATATTTTTAAACGATGTGTAATTGTGGAAAGTGCAACTTCAAATATAGTAATTAGATGTATTTGCATAATATAATTTTAATACACATGGTTTTAGACGTTTTAAGAAAACAACTATTTATTTGATATAATTTTAATATTAGCACAGTGTATGAACACTAAAGACAATAGTATCTTAATGATATAAGTTGTTTTAATAGTTTTAAGCACTGTGTGATATTGTGAAAAACACGACTTTTTTAAATGTATGATAGAAAATAGTCGTAAATGTATGATAGAAATAGTTTTAATACAAGCGATGTTAGATGTTTTAAGAAAACATAAATATTTGCATGATATAATTTTAATACACACGGTTTTAGATGTTTTTAATGCTAACACATTTTGATAACTTTAAGAAAACACTTTTAAACTTTTTTCATGTGTATGAACACTAAAGACAATAGTATCTTAATGATATAAATTGTTTTAATAGTTTTAAGCACCGTGTGTTATTGTGAAAAACACATCTTCTTTAAATGTAGATAGAAAATAGTTGTAAATGTATGATAGAAATAGTTTTAATACAACCGTCTTTAGATGTTTTAAGTAAAAAACTATTTACATGATATAATTTTAATACACACGGTTTTAGATGTTTTTAATGCTAACACATTTTGATAACTTTAAGAAAACACTTTTAAACTTTTTTCATGTGTATGAACACTAAAGACAATAGTATCTTAAACTTTATACATCTTTAAGCACCGTGCGTTATTGTGAAAAACACACCTTCTTTAAATGTAGATAGAACTATTGTTTGATGTAATTTTAATACAACCGTCTTTAGATGTTTTAAGTAAAAAACTATTTACATGATATAATTTAAACACCCGCTGTTTTAGTTATTATTGTGATTGCAAACACTTTTTTAAAACATATGGTTTATGTAAAATGGAACATTTTACTAAATAATGTGTAAAGGTAAAGGTCTACACTGTGTTTTAATGATATAAAAATGACTTAATGGTTTTTAATCACTGAGTGTTATGTGAAAAGTACACCTTTTTTTTAAATGTATGATAAAAATAGAACTATTGTTTTAGATGTATTTGCATAATATAATTTTAATACACGTGGTTTTAGACGTTTTAAGAAAACAACTATTTACTTGATATAATTTTAATATTAGCACCGTGTATGAACACTAAAGACAATAGTATCTTTAAGCACTGTGTTATTGTGAAAAACACTAAACCTATCTCTGTTTTCTGCCATCCTTCTTAAAAGGATTGAAAATGTATTGTTTTGAATGTTTTTCCATCATTTTGAACATTTTTACATTGATCAAGTCAGATACCCGTAACAGGTGAAATGTATGATAGAAAATAGTTGTAAATGTATGATAGAAATAGTTTTAATACAACCGATGTTAGATGTTTTAAGAACTAAAACACTTTGATAACTTTAAGAAATGCAGTTTAAACAACTTACAAGTGTGTGTGAACACTGAAGACATATTAGATCTATTTGTTTGATGTAATTTTAATACAAGCGATGTAATTTTAATACAAGCGATGTTAGATGTTTTAAGAAAACATAACTATTTACTTGATATAATTTTAATACACGCTGTTTTAGTTATTATTGTGATTGAAAACACTTTTTTAAAACAGATGTTTTATGTAAAATGGAACATTACTGTGTTTTAATGATATAAATGGATTTAATGGTTTTAAATCACTACATGTTAATATAAAAAACACTAAACCTATCTCTGTTTTCTGCCATCCTTCTTAAAAGGATTGAAAATGTATTGTTTTGAATGTTTTTTCCATCATTTTGAACATTTTTACATTGATCAAGTCAGATACCCGTAACAGGTGTACAGCAGGAGTTCCGTCCGGACCGGGTCCGATGGGATGGGTTTCGGTGCCGGTTCGAATGGGAGGGGTTCCGTACCGTGGGAATTCCCACGGTCACATGATCTCTCCGGAAGCGGCTAAGCGTGGGAAAAGGGGGCGGGACTAAGCGTGGGAAAAGGGGGCGGAGCTAAGCGTGGGAAAAAGGGGCGGGGCTTAGTGTGGGAAAAAGGGGCGGGGCTTAGCGTGGGAAAAAGGGGCGTGGTCAATCAAAGGGCAATAAATCACTCAAAGTGACAGATAGTGCCCTTTATACTCTCTCTTTGGTCTGCTAGAACCCCCCCCCCTCTGGTTTCACATGCTCCCTCTGCATGTGTAATTGCGTGTCAACGCAGACAACGACGCAGAAGTATAAATGAAAACCAACGTGTAGTGTGTAGCGTAGAGGCTCTGGTGTAGGTCCGACGCAGAAGTATAAATCAGCCTTTAGAGCAAGCCATACATACAATCACGTTCAGAAATATTAATATGTTAAACACAAATCTTTTATATAACCCATCTGGGTAACACTTTATTTTACGGTGTTCGTGATACGGAGTAATTACTTAATTAATTACTTGGTAGTAGACATTGTAATAACATGTAACAAAATGTAATTAACATGCAACTAAGTCATGGAACAGCCTGTACTTACCGATTGTAATTACACTCATGTATTAGGCAGCTACTGTTACACATGTGTAACAGGCCAAGTCGGTTACATACAGTATGTTACCGACTTGGTACAATGTAACAAGTACTTAAATACGTTACTAAGGTAAAAAGCCTGCAGTTACACATGGTAATTTTGTACCTTCTAAAATAAAGTGTATCAAGGTTGTAAGTGCACGTCATGTGTATCTACCTTATCCATCTGAATAAACCCTCTAGTTTACAGCTTAAATAGATGCAGTAGCTTCTTAATTACATTCAATTTACAGAATATTACACAGGTATAAGCTACATAAAATAAAGTGTATCAAGATTGTACTTAAGTGTACGTCATGTGTATCTGCAAACCTTCTCCATATGTACTTTAGTTTGAATTAGGCCTAACTCCCTAGTTTACAGCTTAAATGCATGTGGTAGCTTCCTAATTACATTGCATTTACATAATATTACACAGGGACAAGGTACGTAAAATAAAGTGTATCAAGATTGTTCTTAAAGAGCATATTGCAGGTAAAAAAAAAAAACAAATTAATATATAACATTGTGTGAAAATACCATATGAAAAGGTAATGCAGGATTTAAAATGTTTTAAAACGACATAAGGGCACCAATTTAGTAGATAAAGTGAGTGTTTCTTTGACTGTCCGTAAAAAAACGCTTTTTTTTCAACAACGCGTCATTTTACGTCACAAGAGGGAGGGAGCCTCAGCAGCGCAGATAGGTTTGTATTCAGTAAGAGCGGGTACATTTGCTTTTTATACTCATTATGACTATTTGGAATCTAAAGAACAACATATTATACAGTTATTTGTTTTATTAGGAAAATACCACATAAAAAGAATTGGGCTTTTTTTTTTTTTTTTTTACATTTTATACATGACTTCACATTATATGTACATCTTTTGGAACAAACTAAAAACAAAAAAGCAATGAAAACATGTAGGCTAATGCTTTGAAAGCACTGGATTTTTTGTAAAACGTTTTTTGTATTTTTTATTTCCTGGCAGCTAATGTTAATGTGATATTGTGAATATGTAAAACCTCTTGTTCTCGTGGCATTGAATTAAAACAGTCAGTAAGAGCCGTCGGGAATCAGTGTTTTCGGTAGTTTTTGTATTTTAATTTATCATCGTCATGGTAAATTATTGTGTTTGTGGAGGTTGCAAAAACTCCGGCCTGTCAGGACATCGAGTCCACAGGTTTCCTAACAGGAAAAAGGACGGTGTATCTTTCGTGCCTATGTGCGGTTTGTGCAGCTGAAGAGACTGGATTTATCTTCTGCATCGGCTTCGAGAAACGCGATCGTGTGTAGTGTACACCAGATCGGAGGAACAAAAACGTGTATATCAGGAATAATTAAAAATATCTCTGTCTCTCGATGAGAAACCGCTAAGTTATATCACGTAACATTAGTCTGGACGGATATTAGGGTAGAGTGGGGGAAAACGCCCCCCTTAAGGTAAAATGTGACATTACTGTGAAACAAAACATAAATGTGACTAGAATTGCCATCCCAGTTTTGAATGACTATGGGAGGAGTTATTCACCAAATATTAAAATTGCTCAGCCTTAGTAAATATTTTGAAATTTGACTTTAAATATTTTTGTACAAAGGGGGCGTTTTGCCCCAGTGGTGGGGCAAAACGCCCCCCAAGGTGGGGTAAAATGCCCCCTTTCTTACCAACCAGTTTGCTTCATAGATCAACAGCAAAATGAACATAGTTTTTAATCTCTAAAAGTAAAAGGCAAGTAATGCAACAATATGTATATATATATATACCTATTAATATTAATTTTAGGAATGTACAAAATAGCCAAATTTCTAACATTTTAACATTTTGATTTCTACACCTATATGGGGTTGATAATTGATGTAGTATTTGTTCCCCACTATCATCAAGAAAAAAAACCCCTAAATAAATATTAAACAAAAATTAGTATATTTATAGTGAAATATATTCCATAAATGCATTAAAAGTCACTATGTTTTATCATTGGATCACCTAACCACCTTCCATTGCATCCACCAAGCTAGCTAGCTAATGCTCACTTGAGGTAATTTTTTCATGTTTTGTTCAATATTTTGATTTTACCGCCTAGTTATAATGCATCAATGTGTAAAATAAAGACTTTGATAAACAGAAATATGTTACTATAGTAATTATGATAAAGAAAACTATGTCCCTTGGGGGGCGTTTTACCCCTCAGCATAGGGCGTTTACCCACAAGCTATGTCTTTTAAAAATAGTTTATTTTTAAAAATATAATTATATTCTTATAAATAACATATGCTCTCAACTACAGACTTCACTATTCATCTATCATATATCACTGTGATATCAATGTGAACAATATTCTATTAAACACTTGTTTACTAATATCTGAAAATTATAGCACTTTCCATGTAATCCTCTTCTCTTCAAATACGTCGCTGATGTCAGCTTCTCCATGGAGATTTGTATATCCCCGTTGTCAACGTAGTGCATGCAATAGAAAAAATATCTTGATTCATTCTAGTGGTTACTTTGGAAAAACGGTGGGGGGCGTTTACCCCAGGGGGGCATTTTCCCCCACTCTACCCTAATGAGCATGACATACGCGCCTGATCAAAGCAGTTTCTGTTATTGGTAAATTCCTCCTATGACCAATAATAGCTTTGCTATTAACTGATATACGATGGTAATAATCTGTACAATATTGTGAGCACAATGTATATCGTTAGCGAACGTGTAGGCTATCTATAACACGTCTCTCACCACGACACCTGCCGTTCTCAGTGGCGGCGTTTCACAAGAGTATTCCCCATTACTCTGTGCATGTAGAACAACGACATTACCGAACGATATACACCTCACATTTTACCAAACAGAATGAACGATGCACTATAACTCTATTACACTATTAATTAAAAACTCACAGTGAACAGTATTAAATATAAAAACAGATATGCCTTACCTTTTTGTTGCAGTGCAGTATTTATTGCATATTGGTCTAATGTTTTGCCGACAGCATACCGTCCTCATTTTTTTTTTATTGCTGCTTCCATTCTCCTGATTGCTGTTATTTAATTTCTTCGTTTAAAAACATCCAGGGAAGACTGAATAGGCCTGTTTCTTTTAATGTTTACTCAGTATCGGACAGCTAGGCTAATCAAAAAGACACGCGAATAAGTGACGCAATAAACTGCGGCTGTATGGGATGATTATAGTATCAAAATGATTAACACGTGCAAGCACATTTATCAATGAACTTGATACATGTTGCAGAAATGTTTTATCCATTCCTTTCAACTTGCATGTGCAAAATTCAAAATTGAATGAATGTGAAGCAATTTGTACAAATAGAGACATTTTTGTGAATACAAATGTTTTCCTTTGTATTAGTGTATCATAATTTGCACATGCAACACAGAAGATGTGCATGTGTGGATCAGGTGACGCGCGTGCATTCATTGACGTCTTTTCTTTGTCGATCTCATTTGATTCATTTGGATTTTGAGACTTTCTTTTCGCGGTTTTTAAGCATTTCACAACCCACACACAAACAACTACAAATGAATAGGCCTGGTGCTAATTATTAATGTGTGCACAACTACCCATCTATTTGAAAAATTCACAAATGTGCGTCACTACATTTAAACTAATACAATACAACTTGTGTGTGCAAAATCCAAAATCACATGAATGTGCAGCATTTTGTACAAATAGAGACATAGTTGTTAATACAAAACCTAGATTTTGTATTAATGTAGGCCAGAATTTGTGCATGTAACAAGTAAGATGTGCATTTGTGGAGCAGGTGACACGCGTGCATTCATTGACTCGTTTCTGAGTCGTTCCTATTTGATTCATTTGGATTTTGAGACTTTCATTTCGCGGGTTTCGCCTGGCACGATCCACATACAGCTGTCTGAGAAAACCTGCTACCACTAGATGGCAGTATTCTGCTAAAACAGACAACGGCAGCATAATCAAGCGCTCTTCCGCATTTAAGACGCTTAATGAGAGTGATATTGAAGCACCAAATTTAGTACACAATAATATAGGCCTACCCTATTAATAAAGCATACTTTATAGAGGCAAACATTACATCAGATTATGAACAACACCCATAGAAAACCATTATAAAACGCTTCACGTGCAATCGCGCGTACATGTTCAGGAAGGTGTATTGGCTACTGAGTTTAAATATCACCATCTTACTGCATTGACGTTAAGCTTTTTCTTTATAATATGCTCTATGGGAGGAAAACTATATAGCCTACAGAAAAGAGACTAGGCCTACATGAACGCAACGCACAGCGTTTCAAGTTAATAACATTTTCATTCATGTTAAAAAAAGGGTGAAATTTCGCAGTTGCGTTCATATTATATGCTTATTTTTATCTGACTAGACATTGTATACATAGTATACAAGCTTTGGAATTTGAAAATGTCTGTTTTTAAATATTAAAGACGATTTTCGCAGTACATTTGTTTTCCCTTGACCCTTAAGCCACTGTCATAGGCTAGTATTACTATATAGCACGATGAGTTTTAACAATATGGAACCATTTTATATCGACATGAAATATTAATTGAAAATCAACTGGCGTAGCGGGCCTGTAGCTGCATATTTCTACATGAGAACGCTAACCACAGCTCATGATGCACAAGGGAACGTCTGCCAATTCCACTAACTGCGTGAAAACCACTGATCTATAATGTTATTCTAGATAGATCAGTGGTTAAAACGTATAATTTGTTTTAATTCAAATTACTTTTAAAATTTGATAACAGACATTTTCAAATTCCAAAGCTCGTAAAAGGTTTCTGTAAGACTGACTTACAAGTAAAATTTGGACAATACTTCCCTTCATGTAGCCATATTCTGCAGAAAAATACTGTAATTCACCAAAAGGGTTTTTTCATGTTCAAAATGGTTGTAGTATGTTGCTAGTGACTAGACTGGCTTACTACAGGTGAAATTGTCCCATTACCTCCCTTCATGTAGCCTATTTAAGCCTAGTAAACAATTATTATTTTATATAAAAATTACTGTAATTAACCACACAGGTTTTGGTGACTTACTTAAAGGTGAATAATGTAAAATTTCACCTGACTTATCACTAGGAACATACCACAACCTTTGGAACATGAATAGAAAAACAATTTACAGTAAATTGTAGGCTACTGTTCAATCGAGATATTGCTGGACTGGACATACAGTAACAGTAGGCTAAGTCAGTCTGCCCACTAGACTTCCAAGCAAGGTTGTAATATAACCTTGGAAGTATGTTCATTTGAATGAACGACTGGACGTTTATATTTTTTTTTGACTGTGAGTGGAATTTGCAAAGGGTCCCTTTATAAAATGTGGCGAATATCAAAC
This sequence comes from Chrosomus eos, assembly GCA_036326025.1. NCBI lineage: Eukaryota > Metazoa > Chordata > Actinopteri > Cypriniformes > Leuciscidae > Chrosomus > Chrosomus eos. Next base: position 29,665,079 of record CM070831.1, read on the forward strand.
CTAAAACTTAGCCTACTTCACTGCGCTCTCGGACCGGTACTCTCCCATTCACATACAAAGTTAAACGCAACTGTAGAATTTCATGTTAAGCTTTTTCTTTTTAACAGGCTCGGGAAGGAAAATGATATTAACTTGAAACGCTGTGCGTTGCGTTCATGTAGGCCTAGTTTCTTTTCTGTAGGCTATAGTTTTCCTCCCATAGAGCATATTATAAAGAAAAAGCTTAACGTCAATGCAGTAAGACGGTGATATTTAAACTCAGTAGCCAATACACCTTCCTGAACATGCAACGCGCGATTGCACGTGAAGCGTTTTATAATGGTTTTCTATGGGTGTTGTTCATAATCTGATGTAATGTTTGCCTCTATAAAGTATGCTTTATTAATAGGGTAGGCCTATATTATTGTGTACTAAATGTGGTGCTTCAATATCACTCTCATTAAGCGTCTTAAATGCGGAAGAGCGCTTGATTATGCTGCCGTTGTCTGTTTTAGCAGAATACTGCCATCTAGTGGTAGCAGGTTTTCTCAGACAGCTGTGTGTGGATCGTGCCAGGCGAAACCCGCGAAATGAAAGTCTCAAAATCCAAATGAATCAAATAGGATCGACTCAGAAACGAATCAATGAATGCACGCGTGTAACCTGCTCCACAACTGCACATCTTACTTGTTGCATGCACAAATTCTGGCCTACATTAATACAAAATCGAGGTTTTGTATTAACAACTATGTCTCTATTTGTACAAAATGCTGCACATTCATGTGATTTTGGATTTTGCACACACAAGTTGTATTGTATTAGTTTAAATGTAGTGACGCACATTTGTGAATTTGTCAAATAGATGGGTAGTTGTGCACACATTAATAATTAGCACCAGGCCTATTCATTTGTAGTTGTTTGTGTGTGGGTTGTGAAATGCTTAAAAACCGCGAAAAGAAAGTCTCAAAATCCAAATGAATCAAATGAGATCGACAAAGAAAAGACGTCAATGAATGCACGCGCGTCACCTGATCCACACATGCACATCTTCTGTGTTGCATGTGCAAATTATGATACACTAATACAAAGGAAAACATTTGTATTCACAAAAATGTCTCTATTTGTACAAATTGCTTCACATTCATTCAATTTTGAATTTTGCACATGCAAGTTGAAAGGAATGGATAAAACATTTCTGCAACATGTATCAAGTTCATTGATAAGTGTGCTTGCACGTGTTAATCATTTTGATACTATAATCATCCCATACGGCTGCGCACACTCACTCCACACACTGACGTGAAGTTTTTTTTATAATAATACTTTTGCAATAATGTGTGTCTCCTCTGACCGTTGTTCTGTCTAACATTAATCCTGGCCTGTCCCTGCTCTCTGGGCAGCATAGCAGGTTCATAATTGTATGGCTGTGGTCCGTGGTCCCTCATACGAGTAAGTCTGAAATGTCATTGCGATCCATTGTTTTCCTGTTGTTTGAATGGTTTGAATCGACCGCTCTCCCGCCCGTTACGCCCATTTTCAGATGCGGAAGTAAAATTCTCTCACAAAAACGACTCCAGAAGCCAATGTAGCGCATTTATAAGTATATTTTAAAGAAAATCTAGTTACTACATTGTTTTTCTATACATTGACTCGTTGGGTCCTCTAACCTGCAATATGCCCTTTAAGTGTACTATATGTGTATCTACAAACCTTATCCATATGTACTTTAGTTTGAATTCGGCCTAACTTCCTAGTTCACAGCAAAAATGCATGCGGTAGCTTCCTAATTACATTGCAATTACATAATATTACACAGGGATAAGTTACGTAAAATAAAGTGTATCAAGATTGTACTTAATGTGTATCTACATACCTTATTCACATGAAGTACACTTAAGTACAATCTTGATACACTATTTTAAAAGGTACAAAATGACCATGTGTAACTGCAGGCTTTTTTCATTGTAATATATTTAAGCACTTGTCACATTGAGTAGTACAAAGTACTTTCTTATATAATTACATTGTACCAAGTTGGTAGCACGTATGTAACCGACTCGGCCTGTTACACATGTGTAACAGTAGCTGACTATTACATGAGTGTAATTACAATCTGTAAGTACAGGCTGTTCCATAACTTAGTTACATGTTATTACAATGTCTACTACTAAGTAATTAATTAAGTAATTACTCTGTATCACGGACACGGTAAAATAAAGTGTTACCCGCATCGGTAATGAACAATAAGACACAGATAGATCCAAATGCAATGTAGGTTTATTTACAGAGTAGTCAGACAGGCAAGGGTCACAGGCACCAGACACAGCATAGGAGACCAGGCTAAATCGCAATCCAAATACCAGGCAGGAGAACAGAGGCAGGTAGCAGATGACACAAGATCCAGGGACCAGGCAGAAGGTCAATGGGCAGCAGGGACGTGCACAGACATTTTGAGGGGCAGGGGCTCAAGTGAAAAAAAGGGCACTTCTCATAATTACGTGTTTTTTTTTGTTTTTTTTGTTACTTTTTTTAAACCAAAAAGTACATATATTAACAACTCCTTTGAGCGTACACAACTCCTTTTTAAAAAAAAAATATGTAAAAAGTGAATTAATTTTATCTTCCTCAAACTCACGCAATTGTTTCATTTTCAAAAGATGTCTACAAAATAATCAGTTCACCAAGAAACCATGGTCTCCTTAGTATTCAATTTTTTAAAAACATTTATTAGGCTTCAAAAAATAAAACAGCTTTTAATTTAAGTGAACTTCAAACAATCCTCACATAAACCCATAATAAATGTCATAGGCCTATTAAGGCTACCTGTGCCCTTCCTGTCTAACAGGTAGCTCATATACAGAAACTGAATAAAGTTATAAGACATACTGTGCTGCTTAAATTATAAATTATATATAGACTAATCATTATTAAAGCTACGCAAGTTATTTAGTCAAGAGCAGTGGGTAATTTTCTCTGTTCCTTTTGTTCTTTGATTAACTTTACAGACAGAAAGCTTTATTGGTAGCTGGCCCTTTAAGACCAGCGGTGCAGAGCCAGAGACGCGGATCTCACACGCGCCTCATTCTCTCACGACAACGCTTTATGTCCATCATAAGACTGCTCTTATGTTGTGAAGATACTTGACAAACTACATTTTGGCATAATTGTGTGTGTTATTGTTCGTTCAAGCGCGAAAGAGAACTGTATTCTGGCGCGCGGTCTGTGCATGCACACGATACTGGCGCGCGTCTTCACAGTGAGGACATTCACATGAGAAGAGAGAGAGAGAGGGAGCGCTTTAGAACTGATATTTAGATACACTATTCAATAAATATATTTGTTTGACAGGGAAGCTGTGCGCAAACAGGATATATATTATTTTTCAAAAAAAAAAAAAAAAAAAAAGCGCCCCCAAAAAAAGGGCACTTTCTCTCCAGGAATAAAAAGGGCAGGTGCTCAAGCCCCTTTTGATGTCTATGTGTGCACGTGCCTGATGGGCAGGCAGCTGACACTCGAGGAGAGGATTCAGCAAGGGTCGTAAACACAGACAGGCAATCAGACTAGGAAACACTCAAAAGCAGACTTGGAATCAAGACCAGATATCAGACTGGATAACAGACTAGGAGACGCTAGGAATTAAAAACAACAGTGAGTCATACCTTCATTCAAGACTTCGCAATGGATAATAGACACAGTGAGGTATAATTGTGTGTGGAGCTGCATGTGGAACGCGATGCAGGTGTGAGAGTGATAAATGGAAACAGGTGAGTGAGGGGTAATCAGTTCAGGGTGTGTGCGTAAACAGTCCAAGGAAAAGCAGTTCGGAAGTGGAGTGCCCTCTCATGGCATTCGAGGGCAATCCAGCCGATCATCGTCACATAACCCCCCCCCCCCCCCCCCCTTTAAGGAGCGCCTTCCAGACGCTCCAAAGATGATCCAGGTGGGGGGTAGTGTGAAGGCGATCCTGGGGAAGGGACGGAGGACCAGGCCCGTGCAGGGGAACGGGACCAGGACATAGCCAAGGTGGGCCTGGGCCGCAGAGCGTAGTCGGACCTGACTGGGCAGGTGGTCAGGGCAGAGCAGGATGAGGCGGAGGCCAGGGTGGAGCAGGATGGACCGAAGACCACGGCAGAGCAGGAAGAGTCGGTGGCCAGGGTGGAGCAGGATGGACCGAAGGCCAGGGTGGAGCAGGAAGAGTTGTAGGTCATGGCGGAGCAGGATAGACCGAAGACCACGTCGGAGAAGGAAGAGTCAATGGCCAGGGTGGAGCAGGATGGACTGAAGGCCAGGGTGGAGCAGGATGGACTGAAGGCCAGGGTGGAGCCCCCTCAGGCTTCTCTGGATGTGAAGACCTCTCAGGCAGCCACGGCAGAGAAGACCCCTCAGGAGACCATGGCGGCACGACCTTCATGGTCCTTTCGTGGAGCCTACTGCCCCCCCCCCCCCCCCCCCCCCCCAAAAAAATACTTTGAGAGGCTACGGGGACATAGACTGGAACAAGAACCAGTTCAGGAACTAACATTGGCTCAGGAACTGACAATGGCTCAGGAACTGACAATGGCTCAGGAACTGACAATGGCTCAGGAACTGCATGTTCAGCGGACGAGCGACGAACAGTCTCTTGTGCAGCGGGCGGAACCAGAAGTGCCGGCTCGACAGGACTGGTGTGAGGAGTAGGCTAGTCAGAACTGGCGTGAGGTGCAGGTTCGTTGAGGCAAACATGAAGCTCTGGCTCGTTGAGGCTGACGTGAAGCTCAGGCTTGTCTAGGTAGACAGGAAGCTCTGGTTCGTCTAGGTTGACGTGAAGCTCAGGCTTGTCTATGTAGACGTGAAGCTCTGGTTTGTGTAGGCAGACGTGAAGCTCAGGCTCGTCAAGGCAGACTTTAAACTCTGGTTCGTCAAGGCTGACGCGAAGCTCAGGTTCGTCAAGGCTGACGCAAAGCTCAGGTTCGTCAGGGCTGACGCAGAGCGCAGGCTCGGCAGGGCTGAAGTGAAGCTCAGGTTCGTCAGGGCTGACACGGAGTGCAGGCTCGGCAGGGCTGACGTGGAGAGCAGGCTCGGCAGGGCTGATGTGGAGCGCAAGCTCGGCAGGGCTGACGTGGAGCGCAAGCTCGGCAGGGCTGACGTGGAGCACAGGCTCGGCAGTCTTGGCAGAAAGAAACCCTGGAACGGCGACACTTATGGACTTCCGAGTTGAGATCAGTGGAGGATCAGCCATGCTGGAAACCAGTCCTGGACAGCAATAGACCGATCCGATGGCAGCTTTGATGGTTGGCGTGTTGTGAAGATTCTCCAGCTCGTCAAGCGTGACATGACTTGACCCTGATTTGGCGAATACTGTGGAGTCGCGGGGCTCCTCGTCCAACTTACCCACAGTAAAAGCTGAACCACTCAGTTGCAGGGCAATGTCAATATACTGCTCTAAAGTACCGTGAGGATGAGGGTCGGGCATCAATGACCGGAGCGGTTCAGATAAACCTCCGCGGAAAAAGATCATTAAACATTCGGTGCTCGTTACCGTGAGATGTGCCAGTTCAATAAACTCCTCGACATACCACTCAATCGATCGATCTTCCTGACAGAGTCGAATGATTTCCACTGCTGTATCCGTGTTTGGCATCACTGCAGGATCTTGTTGTGATACCTGGCTGTCCAAAACATTTCCGAGGCGGCTTGTACCGGTGGATAGCGGAACCTCACTTCTGTCGAACTTCACCGGGAGAGCTTGCCGTGGAGTCGGGATCGATTCAGGGCTGACAACTGTGGAGAAGGGTTGAGTCTGCGATGATCCCGGTGTAGAAACATGAAGACCGCGAACCATCTTGGCCAACCTCTCCAACGTCGAGGTGAATTGATCCAGTTGATCCTGGTGTACTGCGATCAGATCCGCATTGGCTGACTGAGAGGCATACAAGGCTAACATGCTGCTGGATCTGGTTCGACATAACGAAGTCTTCTGTTATGAACAATCAGACACAGATAGATCCAAGCGCAGCGTAGGTTTATTTACCGAGTAGTCAGACAGGCAAGGGTCACAGGCAGAAGAACCAGCATGGGAGACAAGGCTAAGTGGGCTTTCACACTGGCAGTTTAGTTCAGAACGGGGCACGGTTCGCATGAAAAATCGCTAATGTGAACGCTGTCATGGGACCTGGGTGCACACTGGGGTACCGAAACTGAGACTACGGGGGTTTTCACACTGGCAGTTTAGTTCGAAACGGGGCATGGTTCGCATGAAAAATCCCTAATTTGAACGTTGTCATGGGACCCGGGTGCGCACTGGAGTACCGAACCCGAGACTACCTTGAGGAGGTCTGAGTCTGAGTTTGGTCTGAGTCTGAGTCTGACTACCTTGAGGAGGTCTGAGTCTGAGTTTGGTTGCTCCCGAACCGTGCCGCAGTTCGCGTGAATGTGAAAGCAACATGCACTCGGGTCCGCACTTGTTCAGGAAGTAAAGTAACCTGCTTATGCGTTTTAGCTTATTGTGATGTATTCAGTTAAATAAAACATTTTTAAGGGATGATAGTGTTGATGATTTACCTTGGATACGAGCGAGAGTGAGCCTGCAGTGTATTCATGCAATGCGCGTCGAATCAGGGCAACAAAGTTGGAAATCCACTGTCTCCTAAAAAGAGTCCGTTTGCAAGCAGCAGAAGTACGTCTTATATGTGACACACGCACAGTAAACCTGTAGAGTTCACTCAACTGCGCATAATAGCAGCGAATTAATAAAAAAAAACACTATATTGACCCGCGTTCTGTTTTCTATCATGCGCCGTGCACGTTTGCGATGACGTCATATGCACGCAAGCGCACTAGGGTTCGATAGAATCAAGTTGTGTGTGAAACCAGACCAATGCTGCGGGGGGCGCCAGGAACGGGCTCGGGCCGCAGCAAACGAGCCCAGTGTAAAAGCCCCCTTAATCGCAATCCAAATACCAGGCAGGAGAACAGAGGCAGGTAGCAGATGACACAAGATCCAAGGAACAGGCAGAAGGTCAATGGGCAGGCAGTAGACACTCGAGGAGAGGATTCAGCAACGGTCGTAAACACAGACAGGCAATCAGACTAGGAAACGCTCAAAAGCAGACTTGGAATCAAGACCAGATATCAGACTGGATAACAGACTAGGGGACGCTAGGAATTGAACACAACAGTGAGTCATACTGTACCTTCATTCAAGACTTCGCAAAGGATAATAGACACAGTGAGGTATAAATGTATGTGGAGCTGCGTGTGGAACTCGATGCAGGTCTGAGAGTGATAAATGGAAACAGGTGAGTGAGCAATCAGTTCAGGGTGTGTGCGTAAACAGTTCAGGGTGTGTGCGTAAACAGTCCAAGGAAAGGCAGTTCAGAAGTGGCATTCGAGTGGCAGTTCATTCGAGGGCTCTCATTCGAGGGCAATTCAGCCGATCATCGTCATGTAGCATAAAACACATACAAGTTTACATAACAAAAATTGCTCAACACAAGAGTTATTAAAGGCATACATATGATATTTTAATTATGATTTTAATATCATTAAAAAAAGGATAGTTCACCCGAAAATAAATATTTTGCCTGTTTATAACATCTCTCTTTAAACATATCTCTGCATTGATATTTCACTTCGGTAAGCCTGTAATAAGCGTTTATACTCTGACTACTTTACACCGGTCAGGTCGGCACTGCTGAGGAGAAGCCCAGTACCTGTGTGACTCGTCATAGACATAAACAGAGAAGTAGCTCCGGCTACAATGTTCTTCTGCAAAACACATCCATTTCTGTTTATTAACCGCTAGAGCGCTGATTCATCCTGTAATGAAACACGTGAAATCTTTATGAATCATTAAAACTGATTTAAAAAAATATTCTGTTTCACCTGTCTGGATTTTACATGTGTGTTCAAGCATATTCTACCCATTCTGAGTGGGTATTCTTCACTGCTGGAGATACAATACGCTAGGAGAGGTCACAAATTCTCCTAGAGAATGCAGAAATTTTTATTCCTTCAGAACATTTTTTATTTTTGCAAAAATGGCTAAGTATGTTGTATTTCTTGACATGACCAGTGTGTTCAACTCATTTGACAAGTATAAGAAATTGACACATAAAGGATTGTGCATTTTTCCCTTACTACAAATGTTTTATTACCGTATATACCCGAATATAAGACGAGGTTTTTGTCCTAAAAATAGGCTGAAAAATGAGGGGTCGTCTTATATTCGCGATATAGACAAAATCACAGGGGAAAAGGGAGAAAGCAGGGAGAAACAGTAGAGGGCGCCAGCACAAGCTCACTAGTGTGGGGCAGGCGCCGCGGTGCGCTTCAGAAGAAGAGAAATACCGGTATGCTCGTTTTGGATGCATTCCGCGGACACTTGACGGAGCCCGTCAAAACTCAGTTGCGGAAAATGAACGGCGATCTAATGATCATACCCGGGGGGGATGACAAGCCAGCTACAGGTATTGGATGTAGTCGTCAACAAGCCATTCAAGTATAATCTGCGCAAGAGGTACTGAGTGGCTCCTGTCAGGTAGAGGCCTGCATTTCAGCCCGAGCCCGACGGGCCCCGACTTATTTACGCTCCTAGGGCCGGGCTTCGGGCCAATTTTCACGTCATAGTTCACACGCGGGCCGGGCCGGGCCGGGTTTTAGGCTTATCTTTTTTATAGCATATTTTAGACATTAATTAAAATAAATATGAGAAGATGACGATTAAACGCAAACATAGAAAGACGTTTTATAACCTATCACACTGACATATGACTGACATGACAGTCTGCTCACGCTCACGCTCACGCTCACGCACACACACACACACACGCACGCGCACAGGTTTCCCGGCGGCGCGATGTGAGATTCGCGCGACCGGCTCGTTCTGTGTTTAGAGTCCCGGTAGCGAGCGTGACTTCAGCGCAGCTGGAAAAAGTACGACTGGATTAAAACCTTTCACTGTGGATGCTGTGCTTTTTCTTCACGATGCTCTGAGACTGTTCTTAGCCATGTTTGGAGGCTGTTTTTTGTTTGACTTCATTTTCATGAGTCTGTTGGAAACAAGGATGTAAGGTGGAAATAAGAATGGCCATGTTCTGTAGTGAAGACTTGATTTTTGAGGTAAGATAACCTGCATGGTTGTTTTTAATGTAATTTATGTTGATTTTTTTAGATTGCGTTCTCTGTATTGTTAGCCTATTGTATAAACTCATTTAGTTTGCGAGCGCTGTTGCTCTGAGCAGCAGAGCAGTTTGCCTCAGCTTTTCAAAAATGACAAAAAACGTTTAAACAAACGTTTAAACTAACGTTAACTGTCTGTGTGATATGCTTAAGTTGTTTTATATCTATGGATTTTATTGTAGCCAAGTAAAGTGTTGATTTGAGAGGCTATAAATCAATGGATCAAACATGTTTAACTCGCTGTCGGCTACTTGGTCGTCATAAAAATAAAAAACATTTTTTTTCTTAATTAACTTTATAAAGAAATGAAAATAAACTTACCGGTAAATACTTTGCCTTTGAAAACGAAACATATCTGGTTTACTGACTGCAACATAGGGCAGGCTGTGTATTGTCCTTTTTTTTTTTTTTTTTTTTTTATAAACGGGCTCGGGTCGGACTCGGGCTGATCATTCTGATGAGCTGTCGGACACGGGCCGGGCTAGGGCCTGAGCGTCTCGGGCCAGGGCCGGGCTAGGGCCTAGATTTGAGGCCCGTGCAGGGCTCTACTGTCAGGCGTTCACTCACTGACGCCTACTGGAAACGCAAGGTCTCTCGCTCTCTCTCTCTCTGTGTCGTGCGCGCGCTACACCGTTTGGTTTGGAGCACATACACATACAGACAGTAGGCTATGTTCTGTCTCACATGTTCGGCTCTAGTCGAGATTCCAGGAGATTTTAACTAAATTGCGGGCATCAGGGAGCCGCTATCAACATGCAGGATTTTTATAGGTTATTAGAACTGATGCGCACAGTGAACTGAATTGAAAACAAAAAACAGCGCTGGACAGGGGGCTTAAAATCCGGACTGTCCGGTCAAAATCTGGACGTATGGCCACCCTAACCACAATTAAATACATACATAGGCCTACATAATTATTGCTTTTGTGAAAAGATTTTTTGTCACTCATTCATTCATTTCTCTCTTCAACTCATTAACAGAGTGCACTTTATTTTGTGACAAATTAATCCAAATATTTGTCACTGGGGCGGCAGTGGCTCAGTGGTTCATGTAGATTGTCTACAAATTGAAAGGTTGGTGGTTCAATCCCCGGTTCCACCTGACCAAGTGTCGAAGTGTCCATGAGCAAGACACCTAACCCCAGCTGCTCCCGACGAGCTGGATGGCGCCTTGTACGGCTGACACCGCCGTCGGTGTATGAATGTGTGAGTGAATGGGTGAATGAGAGGCAACATGTAAAGCGCTTTGGTGGCCATTGGGTCTATGAAAGCGCTATATAAATGCTGTCCATTTACCATTTACCATATTTAATGAATGATGTTACAATGTTTTTTTTCCAATGAATTATCACTAGAATTTTCAAATAAAATTATTTCCTGTTGAAAACCAGATTTTTTTCATTTTTCCACAAAAGTCTCTTTCCCCCAAAAATAAGTCTGGAAAATGGGGGGTCATCTTATATTCAGGGTCGTCTTATATTCGGGTATATACGGTAGTTGTTTTAATAATTTTTATTGAATAGGAACCGGAACCGAAACCTGAATCATTTGGCGGAACCGGATCCGGAAAATTTTCTTACGATTCCCAACACCAATCACTGTAGAGCAGTGGTTCTCAATCCTGGTCCTGGGGACTCACAGCTCTGCACAGTTTATATGTCTCCCTCATTTAACACACCTGATTCAGATCATCAGCTCATTAGGAAAGAGCTCTATGACATCATAGAGATAGACGCCCTAGTGGCCGCTGTGGCGCAAGAAATGCGGCCGCCATCTTAAACCGGTCATACTCCTATTTGCGTTGCATAGCAGCAGTAGATGCCAGAGCACTGTGCAGCATATTCCTGCTCAAATTGACGGACCATGACTCGGGGATTACTTTTCACAACTAAGATTTAACATTTAACATTACCGTACTATTGGTTCTATTTTGTGAATAAAATATTCAATGTGTCCTGTATCGTAGCTACATGTATGACCTTTGCAGCAAAAAAAATGCACTGACAGCTCATTGCACCTGCCAAACAGATTACATTGAGCGGAGCGGGTGACCGGTATAATATGGCGGCCCCACGGCTCGTCTGCGCCAATAGGCAGTAGTGGTCGATACGGCGTCTATCTATATGAGGTCTATGGCTCTATGAACTGAACTGGGTGTGTCAGATAAAGGAGACACATAAAATGTGCAGAGCTGTAAGTCCCCAGGACCAGGATTGAGAACCACTGCTGTAGAGTATGTTGAGGTGGCCAATGTATAAACTCGCACAGAGTACGGATTCCTCCAAAACATCGAAACCTCAGTGTATAGGTCAGGGAAGAACGTGAGATGGCAGCGGGATGGTTGCTCTTGGCCTGAAGTTAAAGGGATAGGTCACCCAAAAATTTAAATTACCCCATGATTTACTCACCCTCAAGGCATCTTGGGTGTATTTGACTTTCTTATTGCAGACGAATACAATCGGAGTTAAATAAAAAAATGTCCTGGCTCTTCCAAGCTTTATAATGGCATAATTATCCCTTTAAGTATCATCATCGAGCTTAGATCGATCTGTTTATCTGATCTGTTTATTTTTGTCAGGCCACTACAAACTCAACTTGGCCACAGCACAAGTTACAACCTCGAACCGCTCCTCGAACATGACAGATTGAGAGTACAGCTCCGCTGAAGCATCTGCCTTACTGTCTGCACCCAACTCCTCATAATTACACTGTGTACAGTACCTAGTACCTCGTACTTTTTTTAGTATCACTTTGGTTTAGGTTCCAAGCAAGCCATACCAATACTAAAATGTGATGTGTAAACACTGCAGATAACTGATTGCTCAGTGAGAATCGTCACTACCAGCATCATTGGATTTTCCGCAAGTACAACGATTAGTCTGTAATCCCACCACTTTGAAGCGGTACTTAACTGCAGTGGAAAAGCAAATCGAGTCAAAGTAAAACGTGCCGGGCAATACCATGCAATGGAAAGCGCCATTAGAGCCTGACATGTTGGAAACTACCTCCTGACTTATGATAGACAAATCACACATTCAACTGGAAACACATGCTCAAACATGCAGCTTCTGAAGTCAAGTCAAATGAACCAACCCAATTTGATTGTGATTCAGGCTGCATCACAAGTCATAAATCATATTGTGGATTGGTAGCATTCAAATATTTCATTCAGTTCCTTTTGCTTAACAGCTCCGCCCACTCTTATGCCACGCGATGATCAATGCCACCTTGCTGTCTTGGTACTTAAATACAAACTAGCTACTTTAATACAAGTTAAAATAATCCACAGAGATCAATATACCCAAACACAGTTTGCATGCCTCTGTTAAACATTCAGCCTAAGCAATTCGCAACTGTTAGTAATACTATTTGTAATTAAATTATTAATAAAAAATGAATACATCAATTGTCAAATAGTAACATTTAGTGAAAATAGTGTGGTAAAAAAACATCCCACAGCTGATTTGGATTTCATTCATTAAAAACTGATTTAACTTAATTTTTAGAATGTAGTTTGTCTTGTATTTCGGTTTTCGTCTTTCGCGTTAAAATTCTTTGATCATGTTTGTGATTATTTTGATGGATTGTGATTGGTGATATGATTGTTTCTCCTCATAACATGACAGCTTAACTTCAAGCTGGGATGTCCTGCCAAGTATCCGACCTGCTCCTGAGCCCAGGTCAACTTCTTCAATAACCTTTGATTCATGACCTCTAACCCCTAACCCCTAACCCTTAACCTCAGTAATCTCTAAAAAGTAACTCTACATCTAAATTGCTTAAATCACTTTAAAAGTCAGTAAATAAATTTTTGCTCTTGAAAAAAAAAAAAGAACAGTTGACCAAAACCATACATTTTTTAAGTAATTATTTATTACATTGAGCACATCAAATATGGTAAACAGGAAGCTCACCCGTACTTGACATGTGAGAACAAGCCTCGATGATTCTTGTGGAAGCTCAAACTTGTTTGTGTGACTTGTGAGAACAAACCTTATTTGGTTCTCATACATCAAGCAAGAGTGTTTGAGCTTCCATTTACCACAATGTATGAGCTCAATGTACTTTATATGCACATGTTTATGGTAAGGGATGCGTGCAGTGTGGGTAAGGAAAATTGAATCATCAGCATAGTACACTGTACTCTAAGCTCACACATGACCATTTAATTTTTTTTTTTTTTTTTTTTTTGCACTTATCAGTTGTTCCACACTGGTAACTAGACTAGAGCTACTCCAGGACTAAATTTAGGCTTAAATTAAACCTACTAGGAGGCAGGTTTAACTTCAGATTAACGTTCTGTTTCAAATAATACACATGTATTATGTATTATGTGGACTATGTCAGTGAAGATCAACACGTGTGTGTGTGTGTGTGTGTGTGTGTGTGTGTGTGTGTGTGTGTGTGTGTGTGTGTGTGTGTGTGTGTGTGTGTGTGTGTGTGTGTGTGTGTGTGTGTGTGTGTGTGTGTGTGTGTGTGTGTGTGTGTAGGCAAGCTATTTTAGTTATACTGTATTTGGCAATAACGATATACTCTGTTTATTCAGTTCAACCAAATCATTCAATTCATTCTTTTTTTGTTTCACCAGAACACAAGATGTGGCAAAAGAACACAAACAGGATATGGCTTTAAAGATTACTTCTAACCCAGGAAACCCAGAGGAAGATACCCCTCAGCCTAAAACTTGATTCTTAACCTTCCATGTGTGTCTTGGCATTTTTTGTCTTGTGAAAGTGCATGAGAAAATATGGTTTCACTTTATTTTGATAGTCCCTTTAACACATTCTGTTAAATATAAGTAACATTGCAGCTACATGTCTACTAACACACGTTAGAGCGTTAGTAGAGTATTAGTAGACTGGTAGGGTTAAGGGCCCTGATATACTCACGTCAAAGTTCTTTTTCGTTCTTCGTTTTGGGTTAAAACTAAGTTTAAAATATGTGAGCAGCGATATAATGTTAGTGAACATCTGATGACACCAACACTGCTGAGAGCAACCATTAGATGAATATGTAAATACGTGCTGCGGGCTTACCTCTCTCAATAACAAAATAAACACAATCAAATTGAGAAAACAGTAATTTTTTAAATAAAGCATAAGAAAATCATCTGATCATTGCAAAGTGGTTATTGTTTGCACAAGTTCTTCAATTCAGCCAGCTATAGCACTTTATACAATAGATTGCTTGAAATCAAGCAGCTTTACCATATAAAAGAAAAGAAAAACAGTGTCAGTGTCTCTTTTCATCAGAAGTACAACTTCATGTTCTACTACAAAGCAGCTTTCCAGCGTGTTCATGTTTTCACTCGTGAGTCACATCTCACCTCGACAGACTGAAACAGGAGAAATTAACAGGAAAAAATTTCCACGTGAAAGAAGACTCTGTGCACACCTACCTTTTATTGCCATGGACCAATGGTAGTACAAAGGTATTTACCAACTGAAGCAAACTTTTCTGGAGAGTTTGCTTTGTCAAGCTGTTTCGAACTTCAAACGAAGTTCGTTTTGGCCTGATTTTGTTCAATATGATGTCACATCAGTTCATTCTTCGATTTCGCTTGAAGTATATCAAGTATAACCTCAAGAATATCAAAAATAGCCTTTAGGGTTAGAATAAGTTGACACTTGCAAAGTTACTTATAGTTAGTAGAATGTCTGTTGGGGGACCATCACAATAAAGAGTTATCAGATATTAAGCAGAGAGTCTACTAATACTCAATAATAGAGTTAGTTGCAAAGATCCTTATAGTCAACAGAATGTTTCAAAAGGGGACCATCAAAATAAAGTGTTACCGAAAATGTATACTTTTAACTGTGTCTCCAACTATCTTTTTCTCATTTCTTAGTAAATTTAACCCCCCCCCCCCCCTTTATATTATTATATTTTATTTTTTACCTTTTTCTCAATGTTACATTAGTTGAGGGCTTCTGTATGGCTCGCACTGTGTGTGGTTTTGTAGAGATACTTGTTTTGCATTCTCTTCACCACAGCTATATCGATTAACCTTTATTAAAACGACCTCTTATGACTGTGAATTTCACCTGTACATACTATAAATAAATTAGTAGATTACTGAAATTATATCATGATTTCCCCATGTGGTGAAATGTTGTGATATTGTAGGCAGATATAAAGTGACTGTGGTATGTATTGGATGACATGTAAACCTTGAATCATTAAGAAGGATACCTTAAAACCATTTAATTAGTACTGATCAGGTGGGTTAGGACAGCTCACTCTCCCCGAGCAAGTCACTATAAGCTGGGAAAATGCAGCAGCAGTGGTAACACTGGCTAGCCTGGCTAACGCCAGACCCAAATCTCATTGAGACTTGGGTCTGGGAATCACATGTACATTTTCTCGTATTTTGAGACGTGGTTTACGCATGCCCGGCGCCGTTTATTGGGTGCTAAGAATGCCTATCAAATGCGCCTGTACGTAGCTCCTAGCCAACATAGATGTCGTCATCGTCTTGCTGCTCCCTCCCCGTTCTGTGATTGGTTCCCTAAATGAGGCGAAAATCTGGACCATGGTATCCATACTGCCTTTCAGCGTGAATAAAATCGCGCTGCGGGAAGGCAGCATAGGGAAACCCAGACTAAACACTGGCAGGAACTTGGCTCTGAGATGCTAATACAAGTGAAGGAGGTGTAGCATCAGGTTAAAATAGCAAGAGGTGACTATAATCATCTTCTGAACATTCAGTGGGTCTTGAACATAGAGAGGGAGACATCAAATTTGTGTACTACTCGGAATGTGCTCAAAGTCCCATGTAGGTAACCCCAGTCGCAATTCAATTTCAGGGCTGTAAAAAAAACCTTGATCATTCAAGGAGGTTGTTTTTTTTCTTCCTCAGGCCCATTATGTAAACATTATGTGCAAGTCACACTTAACCTAAAAAGAAAACTAAAAAGCCAAACACAGAGGCTTGTGTTAATCAGGAAAGATATACATAGAAAATAGATATACACAAAAAAACCAACAACAAAATTATCAACTTAATTTACATTTTAAAAAATCAATGATTAACAAACTCCAACTGGGAATTGCATCAAAAAATAAATAGTGTTCCAAGAAGAGTCATATGATTGTGTTACACTCCACATGATATTGATATTTTGATAAAAAACGTTTTAATTTTTCGTCAATTAAACAGAGGATCTGTTTCTGTTTATTGGTTCCCTTTTCAGTTAGAGTCCCTGATGTTAATTAGTTCACGTGCCTGTTTTGTTCTCCTGATTACCCCTAATGTTTTAATGTTCCATAACAGTAAACCTGTATTTTTGTTCCCTGTCTTGTCAATCTTAGTTAATGTGTTCATCGATGTCCATTGTGTTTATTATTAAAACTCCTTTGATTTCACCCTCTTGTAGTTTAATTCATTATTGCCAAAACATGTCAAACATAGTTTGATTGTGATTCCCTGTTTGTCAATTTTTAGTTAATGTTTATGTTTACCAGATTTGAGTTCCTATCTGTAAAATTTATTTAATAAACCTTTTGTATCTTCATCTCCTTGTCGTGTTCATCATTAGCCAAACCTCCACAAGCTTTGTGGGAGTATATGTCTGTTGATACATTTTTATTTTAAACCTTTACATGTGACCAGATGTTACTATGTTGTTTTATAACTTCATGTGATCAAGTTTCACTGTAAATAGTTATTAAAAACCTTACATGTGCATGTTGTGTGAATGTTTTTTATCTTAAATGTGGCCAATTACATGTCAGTAATTCGTAAACCATATAAGTAGTCTATTCTTTAAACTTAAAGGAATTAAGTCTTCTGGTTAGAAAAAATAAGTCATGCCAAATTAATTCCATCTTGGTTTAAGATTAATAAATGCTGTAGAAATATTGTTCATTCTAGGTAGTTAACTAATGAACCATATTGTACAGTGTTACCTATTTGTATTTTTAAGTAATTTTAAAGGCTGTTATTCACTTAGATCTATTTTTATTACCACCATTTTTTATCCGATTAATCAATGGAATAATCAGTAGAATACCTGATAAAATTATCGATAGCTACAGCCCTAATCGTAATAGACGTGATGGACTATAATGCGTTAAGAGCTCGCTCAAGTACTGGGGAGCTAAACCATTTAGTACTTTGTAAGTAATTAGCAATATTTAAAAATTTATACAATGTTTAATAGGGAGCCAATGCAGTGTTGATAGAACTGGACTTATATGGTCATACTTCCTGGTTCTGGTACTAGTTACTTTAATCTCGCCTTGATGTCATGATAGCATGAACTAATTGTTCCGCATTTGTCATTGAGAGCATAATGATGTAATTTAGATATATTTTTTACATGGAAAAATGCGGTTTTACAGATACTAGATACCAGTGGCATAGGTTTGATTTTGAAATTGGTGGGGACGGCAGTGGCGTAGCCCTCCCTAGGGGGGTTCCGGGGCATGCTCCCCCGGAAGAAAATTTTGTACATTTTAAGGTTAAATGCATCAATCTGGTGCACATTGAGAGCTCAAAATTAAGAGCTTCAACCGGCTTCGACCCATGAACTGTGCACATTGAACAAAGAAAAAACATTGACTTGTAGCCTACCTAAAGAGGGCTTAAACATCTTTTTAGTTATGATATAGAGTCTCTGTCTACATTAGGCTACATTATATTTTGTATTACGCTATAGAATAGGAAAATTGAAATTACTTTTGTCCTAATTTCTTCACTTGTAAGAAATAAACCCTTGAGCTTTTATTTAGGAGAAAACACCAGATCACCATGCTGATCGTGTGAGCAAGAGCGCACTTTTCTTTAAATCAGGCAGCACAAACAGAATGCCTAACGTTACTTAATTAAAAAGTCTTGTGCTGTTTAGCAAAAAAAAAAAAAAAAAAACGAAATATAATTCCGAAAACACTCGACATGTCAACAAAACATAAACATAACATCTTCCCTAACACATATCAAGCCTATTTAGAAACCTTGTTCAAAGCATAAACACTCATTCAAAGTACCTGGAAAAGGGAGATGTAAATAACTATATAACCATAAGTCCCCGCTTCCTCAGAGCGAGCTGACCGATAAATCTAACACATCAAGAGAGGCGGGACTTAAGGCAGAACAGCCAATCATCAGCCGCTCACACTCAAAGCCGGTGTCATGTTTGAGAGGAGGCAGCCGCAGCGAGCGCACACACAGAGCGCCAGAGAAACGGAGGAGCGGCTGTAGTAGCACGTTTGTGCAAAACTGCGGAAAAACTGCAGAAAAAGTGCGGGTGTTTAACCCTCTCTCCGGGATAAGTGTGGGTGTTAAAAGGGGGGCGGGGACATCAATATATAAATATATTTTAAGTTTTGATCGAAATTATTGCTAGGGATATTTCAGTGTCACTGGATATTGGTAGGGACACGTCCCTAGCGTCCCTACTAAATTATACGCCCCTGCAAGATACGTGACTTTTAAATGAAAGATTGATATCAAAGAGCACACCCAGGTTCCTAACTGACGAAGAAGACCTGACAGAGCAGCCATCAAGTGTTAGACAGTATTCTAGGTTCCCTTTCGAGAGAACTCACGTTGCGTTGAGACGCTATGGGAACGCTCTGCGTGATTGCATTATGAAGCACTTGTAAAATCAGTCATTGGCGGGTGACGTCATGGCAGGAAGCTATAAAGCGCACCCAGACTAAACATTGTCAGCTTCTGTGTCTTCAGCAAGTGCTCTGTGTGAATCTGTCTTTTTAGTTACAGTCTATTTATTGTTGTTTGTCCACAAGCATATTATATGTCTAGACAGGAATCTAATGGCGAGCAAACAGCATTTTGGATCGTGTGTTCCTACCTACCCTCGGTTCATTACGAGTGGGGATACACGTGATTTATGTGTTGTTTGTTTGGGAGTAGAGCATGGTCGGTCAGCTCTAGTAGAATCAGGATGACAGGGTTCATTCATAAATTCCCGACGTTAAATATGAACTATCGAGAGTTTGAGCTATACTCCTGTTGACTCGAGGGAAGAAAGTCAACAAAGATTATTTGGCTCGGATCTCGCGTTTACAGTGGCAGCGTGTAGATTACGGGACTGCAATAAAGTTTCTGTGATTCGATCTCGGATCTCGCGTGTGCCGAGGCGGCGAGTAGATTTTGGGGCTGCATAGTCTAGTGGCTCGGATCTCGATCTCGTAAATATGTACTTGTCTAATCTCTGAGGAGTTAGATTTCGGTATTAATATACTCTTCAGCCTTTCATCCAGACTGTGTTGACTTGTCTGGTTGATCTTTGGCTGTGTTTAAAGGGGGGTTGAAATGCTATTTCATGCATAGTGATTTTTTTACACTATTAAAGAGTTGGATTCCCACGCTAAACATGGACAAAGTTTCAAAAATTAAGTTGTACGTTTGATGGAGTATTTCTGTGAAACAAATACTCCTTCCGGTTTGTCACAAGTTTTGGAAAGTTTTTTTCGAGTACAGGCGTGTGTTACGTCAGGTGCGCCGGAATTTCCTTATACAGGACCTAAGGGCACTTCTCCCGGAAGGGCGTGCGCGCAAGCTGTAGCCTAGAGCGAGAGAAGTAACGTTAAGCGCTGTGCTCGGCTTTATGGAAGTCATCGGCTGTGATTGTTTTATAAACAAGGCCCAGTTCGACGCCGGATTTGCAGATCGTCTAATGCTTAAGGATGGAGCAGTCCCAGCGATAAAGGTTCACGGTCGTGCGTGTGAGTAAAACTGCTTCAAATGTCTGTGAGTTGTTAACTATCGTCGTGTAAGCACAACAAGTAAACAACATGATCACGTATAGTTAATGTAAAACACACTTCCCACATGTACACCTTTAAAAAAAATACGACGACATAAAGTGAAAATTAGTCATTTACAAAAACCGCTAAGCAAATATAAGTTATACAGTTCCAGTACACACCGCATAGAGACGTCCTGTTGTAGTCGTTGCTGCTGCTGCTCGTCTTCAATTTCAGCCTCGGGATCTGATTCGGGATCAAAAATGTATGACTGAATCTGATTGTTAGCAATGTTTTGTTTTGGGATATCACAGCTTCCAGAAGCTCTCAACGTAAGCTTCGCGCGCTCATGATTATTTAGCTCCGCCCACACGGCACACCTCCACCCGCTCGTTTTTTTCCGGAAAGACTCGGTACAGCCTATCTTTCTTTTATAAATATAATAAAACTAAAGACTTTTTGAAGATATGAATGATGCAATACTACTCTATAGGTACTCAAGATTAACATGAGATTGACTGAAACTGAGTGTTTCACCCCCCCCCCCCCCCCTTTAATTCTGAGGAAATTAATGGTGAAATTCCTGGAGGGAAATGAATAACACCTCATTTCCAAGGGCGTAGGTTTGATTTTGAAATTGAGAAGCTGAGCTGCATCTGTCATTAAAGGGATAGTTCACCAAAAAATGAAAATTCGGTCAGTAATTACTCACCCCGTAAGAATTTCGTTCATCTTCGGATCACAAATTAAGATATTTTTGATGAAATCTGAGAGCTGGCTCACTCCTTCATAGGCTGATAGATAATTAATATCTGCCATCCCAGAAAAGTCAGTAAAGACATCATTGAATGATTAAGTTACTACAGTGGCTCAACATTAAGTTTATCAAGCGACGAGAATACTTTTTGTGCACAAAATACAAAACAAAAATATCGACTTTATTCAACCATCTCTTCTCTTCGATGTCATTCTCCTAAGCTGTTGACTTAGTATAACAGCGCAGTGCTTCTGGGTTGTATGTCACAATGTAGGCTCACTATTGGCCGACGCTGGTCATGTGTGTGATGCGTGTGATGCTGGCCAATAGTGAGTCTACATTCTGACATATAACCCAGAAGCGCTGCCCTGTTACACTATTTGAACTCACGGCAGAGGCCCACACAGAAGAAAATAAATAGTTGAATAAAGTCGTTATTTTGGGGGGGTTTGCACGCACAAAATGTATTCTCATCGCTTGATAAACTGATAGACTTGACAAACTTGATAAAAAAGTTGAGCCACTGTAGTCACTTGGACTATTTTAACAATGTCTTTACTTAACTTTTCTAGGCTGGCAGATATCAATTTTCTAGCAGCCTATGAAAGAGTGAGCCAGCTCTCAGATTTCATCAAAAATATCTTAATTTGTGTTCTGAAGATGAACGAAAGTCTTACGGGGTGAGCATAGACTGTAAAAAAAAGATGGATGACGCCCGTTCGCTCTTCTCCATTGGTGAGAACTGAAGCCGCCAGTGTATCGATATGGTGCTGACATCTTGGGACTTGAGTCTGCGCAGTTGCGTTTTCGGGACCGTCTTACACTTTTTTATTTATTTTTTAAATGAGCGATCGTTTCGCTAGATAAAACCCTTATTCATCGTCTTGTTTAAAGTATTGTTTACTTTTGTATTGTTTAAAGCCCTTTGAAGCTGCACTGAAAATGTCATTTGGACATTGAACCGTTTGGGTCCCATTGAAGTCCATTATATGGAGAAAAATCCTGGAATGTTTATATAAAAAACCTTCATTTCTTTTCGACTGAAGAAAGAAAGACATGGACATCTTGGATGACATGAGGGTGAGTAAATTATCAGCAAAAGTTTTTTTTTAGATTGAACTAATCCTTTAACCCTTTATGACCTGCCATAGAACAATTCCACCAAAGTATATCTTTGTATTTTTACATGCTGTGCTGTCATTCTTTTGAGCATTTTCATATGCCATACATCAAAATAATCCTTACACTCCCAATTTGAAGGCTATGTTTGTAATAAATCAATAGTAACTATATAAATATCTCAAAAGTGCAATAAACAAAAAGAAAAAAAATGAATACTTTTTTTTTTACATATTTTATTCAATACAAAAAATGGATAAATGTCAACCTCAAACTTGTCAATGAGAAAAACGTGCATGAAACAATTTAAAACTATACAGAATTTATTTGAACTGTTTACATAAATTCGTTTTTAAGATACACTCATTTTTACACTCATTCAAAAAAAAGGCGTGTACTTTCGTTTAGACCTAACGCTGCGTGCGTGGGTGCGCGTGTGTGAGTGTGTGTGTGAATGTCCTTGTATTTGTGAATGTCTAAAGGAGAAAGAAATGATAAAATAAAGCAATGGTAAAAAGACAATAACGATATAAGGAAGATATAGCAAATGGGAGTCAAACGCATGGTCAAATGACGCAGCGTGTGACGTCACAACATGTGACACACCCGGGGGTCATAGTGCACAGAACGTGATGCGTCAATGAGCCATCGGAAGACGTAACTATCAATCGCAGATCTACAGAACATGTGTGCAAAGCTGTGCAATTCATTTTTGTGTTTTTTTTTTTTTTTTGTAAACGCACATTACGCAGTTTGTACAGACTGATTAGAGGGTGAAAACAACGCAACATGGGCATGTTGGAGGCTTGATCTGAACATGTTACATCTCTGGTTTTGTATGCAAAAAGAATGATTGAGCTAGCCATTTGGTTTCAGTTTCTATAGGCTTTTAAACAGCCGATGAACTCCTATACTGGTGAGCTTACTTTTTTCGGGTGTGGACACTGGATAGAGTGTTTCACTCTCTCTCAGACGGCGTCGTCTTTCTTATTTGATAGGTGTCAGTGGGTGCAATACAGCCACCTGAGAGGTAAACCAGGTACTGGCGCTGGTGTTACGTAACACAGGAGAAGGATGCAATAGCAAAAACGCTTTATTAGAGGTAAGTATCAAATGTTTGGTCAGAGTCACAACACTGGGAAAATCACACAGCAGGAGAAGAATGGTGGATTGGGCGGGATCCAGCGCTGATGTAGAGTGACGCAGGGACCTCGGTGACAAACCAGTGCAGTGCTCCCAGTCCAGTGAAGATAATCCGTGAGTGAAGTGAATCCGTGGAAGTGCGAAGAACTCGAAGAAGAACGAAGACGAACAGGGAATCCACAGGAGGCCAACAACACTCAGGAACACACCGGGAGAAACAACGATCTGACAACATGAGACACCAGTTACTGAACATATAAAGGGGAAAACAGATTGAAGCCAGCTGGCGCTGCTGATCATCGCTGATCAGTGACCGCGCCCACAATTACACACACACACACACACAACAGCACGCAAGACGAGAGAGAGACAATCAATTTGTACACCGTGACAGTACCCCCTTCTCTAAGAACGCCTCCTGGCGTTCCCAGACGGACTTACCTGTCGATTGTAATCATCGATAAGGGAGTGATACAGAATGTCTCTAGCAGGAACCCAACTTCTCTCCTCCGGACCGTAACCTTCCCAGTCCACCAGGTACTGAAATCCGCGTCCCCTCCCTCTCGAGTCCAGAATACGGTTAACCGAATAAGTAGGTTCCCCATCTACGAGACGCGGCGGGGAGGATCCGGGACTGGCGGATTAATGCGTGCATGAAACACAGGTTTAATCTTAGACACATGGAAGGCGGGGATGAATTCTCCTGAACGCAGGAGGAAGTTTGAGTCGGACTGCCACCGGACTAATGATCTTGGTGACAGGGAACGGGCCGATAAATTTGGGAGCAAGTTTATTAGACGCGGATCGGAGAGGAATATTCTTAGTAGAAAGCCACACTTTTTGACTCACGACATATATGGGAGGCTTCGACCGGTGGCGATCGGCCTTAGCCTTAGTGCGCGCCCCCACTTGGAGAAGAGTCTCACGGGCTCCCATTCAAGTGTGGCGGCACCTCTGGACGAATGCGTGGGCGGAGGGGACCGCGACCTCGGATTCCGTACTGGCAAAAACTGGTGGCTGGTAACCTGTAATAAAATCTAGTGCGATGTGGGACCAGGGTCTCGAAGGGACAGACAGCGGTTGGAGTAACCCATCTGGGGGTCGATTGGAGGATTTACCAATGGCACAAACAGAGCAAGCCAAAACAAAATTGCGGATGTCACGAGCCATAAGTGGCCACCAGAATCGTTGCCTGACCAAATAACTGGTACGATTAACTCCTGGATGACAAGCCACACTGGAACAATGCCCCCACTGAATAACGTTGGACCGACACTCCTCTGGCACAAACAACCGATTCGGTGGGCAATCAGGCAGAGGCGTTACCCCTTCTAAGGCCTTCATGACCTTCGACTCGACCTCCCATCTGAGAGTGGAGACAACTAATGTCTCAGGTAAAATACACTCGGGAGTAGACAGGCGTTCGGATTGGTCAAAAATACGAGATAAAGAATCGGGTTTGATGTTTTTGGAACCCGGGCGGTACGAGAGAGAAAAGTCAAAACGTCCGAAAAAAAGCGCCCACCGAGCCTGCCTAGAGTTGAGTCTTTTGGCGGTTCTTATATATTCCAGATTCTTATGATCAGTCC
The DNA here is from genome assembly GCA_036326025.1 of Chrosomus eos. Classification (NCBI taxonomy): domain Eukaryota; kingdom Metazoa; phylum Chordata; class Actinopteri; order Cypriniformes; family Leuciscidae; genus Chrosomus; species Chrosomus eos. The sequence continues at coordinate 29,689,537 of CM070831.1, forward strand.
ATACGATAAAAGGTACCCCTGAGCCTTCTAACCAGTGACGCCATTCTTCCAGCGCTAACTTGACTGCCAACAACTCTCTGTTACCAATGTCATAATTATGCTCGGCAGGTGATAAACAATGGGATAAAAACGCACAGGGGTGCATCCTGTCGTCTGTGGAAGACATAACACAGGAGAAGGATGCAATAGCAAAAACGCTTTATTAGAGGTGAGTATCAAATGTTTGGTCAGAGTCACAACACTGGGAAAAATCACACAGCAGGAGAAGAATGGTGGATCGGGCGGGATCCTGCGCTGATGTAGAGTGACGCAGGGACCTCGGTGACCAACCAGTGCAGTGCTCCCAGTCCAGTGAAGATAATCCGTGAGTGAAGTGAATCCGTGGAAGTGCGAGGAACTCGAAGAAGAACGAAGACGAACAGGGAATCCACAGGAGGCCAACAACACTCAGGAACAGGAACACACCAGGAGAAACAACGATCTGACAACATGAGACACCAGTTACTGAACATATAAAGGGGAAAACAGATTGAAGCCAGCTGGTGCTGCTGATCATCGCTGATCAGTGACCGCGCCCACAATTACACACACACACACACACACACAGACACACACACACACACACACACACACAACAGCACGCAAGACGAGAGAGAGACAATGAATTTGTACACCGTGACAGCTGGAGTATTTAGGTGTCAAGTTATCATAAGAGTCCAATTCATTTTAAACATTGTGGTTATCGCCAATACCGGTATATTGTCACACTCTAAATTAACACAATATCGGTATTCCATGCTTTGAATATCATGATTATCGTCAATACCGGTATATTGCGACACCCCTAGGAGCACACATTATTTATATAGCGCTTTTTACAATAGAGATTGTTTCAAAGCAGCTTTACAGTGATAACAGGAAATTAATGCAACAAAGTTTGTTTTGGCTGTACAGCAGTTCTAGAAGACAATAGTCTCATTGTCCAGCTTAAAGCGATAGTTCACCCAAAAATGAAAATTAACCCATGATTTACTCACCCTGAAGCCATCCTAGGTGAATATGACATTCTTCTTTCAGATGAATAAGAGTGAATAAGTTGGAAGAGCCAGGACATTTTTTTATCTAACTCCGATTGTATTTGTCTTTTGATTTGTCTTATTTATCTTGATTGTATTTTCATTTTTTGGTGAACTAACCCTTAAAGTAATTTCAGTGTTGTTTCATTTTCATTGTAAAAATCATTAGTTCTTAATTTAATTAATTTATCTCTACAGCAGCTCTGGAGAAAACCGTAATGTCTTCATCCAGCTCAGTTCAGTTCTCATATAATGGTGTTAATGCAGTCAGATCAATAATATTGTTGAAAATTAAGTGTCTCCAACTAAGCAAGCCAGAGGTGACAGTGGCAATGAACCCAAACTCCATCAGGTGACAGAATGAAGAAAAAACCTTGGGAGAAACCAGGCTCAGTTGGGGGTCCAGTCCTCCTCTGGCCAATGAACGAACAGTGTCCTACATCTGATCTGGATACGGCCCGATCCGGCTGACTACGGTAAACCTCTGGATAAACAGTGAGACTAGCATAGATGCCATTCTTCTTATATGTAACAAGTACATCGGGTGTTATAGGAGGTTTTTCCGGTTCTGGCTGACCTAGTTTGTGAAGACCTATAGAAGATAATTTGAAAAATGTCTTTACAATTATTATTATTATTATTTTTATTTTATTTTATTTACATACAATGGAAACCGAAACCTTTTGCTACCCATTATTATTCAAAATATCCTCTGTCTATTTTGTAATGTTTTTTTTTTTTTTTTTTTTTTACAAAAATAGCAGACTTGTTAGTTCCTTTTCAGTTTTACTGATGTGAGATGGCGGAAGCAAATCATGAGTGAAACTAGCTTTGTTCCCCTTTTCCTTACTTTAAATGTCATAAACTAATGTCTTACATTTGTATTAGATTTCGTAAAATGTAGATATTAGACAGATATTATTAGATAGATATTATTAAAGAATATTCACATTAATCTTGTTAATCATACAAACTCAGACCATTGGAACGTCTGTTGTTGTAAGCCCCTTTTCCTCTTTTTACAGAGTTTTACAGTTGGTACACTTTTGTGAAACTGTTGTGAAATAGTTGAAAGATCCTTTGTTCAGTTATACAGAGGAAATGTTAAACAGACGTGTGGTGTTAGTGTTGTTGTTTTTTATTCATGTGAGGCATTCGGCTGAAAAGTGACTGCCGCCCGGTTTGGATTCTGTTTAAAATTTTGTTTTGTGATTATAAACGGTGTTACAGTGATACATTTTTTGCCTTTATATTTGGATAGCAGCCATTTATCATGAACAGGACCCTTGCACTCCGTCCATGGACAGCGATGGTAACCAATGGTCCTCTTCAACTGTATCATCATACTTTATCCAGGTGAGGTTATAACATAAACATTTAAGATTATTAGTTACTGTCGAAAGTGGAATTCCCTTTCGAGAACGTTCACTTCGTATTGCGTAACTATACGCAGTGGGAAAAATCATTTTCTCGAGAATATTGAAGCCATTATTTTAAAAGTGTGCAGAGCACAGAGCAGAGCGTCTAGCTCGCTCATTGGCTGTGCTGCAGACACTGCAAGAACCTATGGCGAGGTGGCTGAGACGCACAAACCAATCGGGGCACTTCGCGCCCAGGGCGCATCAGAACCCACCAGAGTGGGCGTGGCTTATGCCTATATAAGCACACCATTTTGCCATAGAATCAGATTTAATCTCCTTCAACGAACACCTTCTTTGCTGATCTCTGAGCCTTCGCCGTCGACGAGCCCCTGCAGCGGAACGAGCGACCTGAATCAGCGGTCGCTTCGCCTTCTACTACTTCTGTGTGTTTGGGGACTTGCGCAGCGCCACTGACTTAGCCCTGCGTGCCACCAAGGCTACCTCCCAGGCGATCGGCAGAGGTATGGCCAGTTTGGTTTTGCTGGAGCTGCACCTCTGGCTAAACCTTACATAGATCAAGGACAGAACCAACCGCTTTCCTCAATGCCCCAATCTCCAACACCGGCCTTTTTGGTCCAGCGGTGAAGGGATTCTCTGAGCACTTCACTGAGCCACAGAAATTGTCGCAGGCCATGCCTTCAATACACCATAGGTGTTAGAGCTCATTCCACTAGAGGCACAGCCTCCTCATGGGCTTGGTCCAGTGGTGTACCAATCGGAGACATCTGTGCGGCGGCAGGCTGGTTCTCACCATCCACATTTGTGAGGTTCTATAACCTAGAGGTCCCTGCTCTGCAAGCAGGCCTCACTCCCTGAGGCCCCCGAGCCTCTACAACATTATACCTTAATAAAGGGCCCGACCTTTGTCTGGTCCTGGGGGGAATTGTGACTTTCAAGCAGTGATGCCGGTAACGCGTTACTTAGTAACGCGTTACTCTAATTTGACCACTTTTTTCAGTAACGAGTAATCTAACGCGTTACTATTTCAAAACCAGTATTCAGATTAAAGTTACTTATCCAAGTCACTGTGCGTTACTATTTTTGTCATTTTCCTTAGTAAAAATATATATTTTATTTCTTCCTGCATCTCGGGGAGTGTGCACGACAAGTCACGTTTTCAGCATGAGGTTCACGTCACGTGTATGTACCACGCAGCGACACAAACGTAAACAACAGTAGAGGGAGGCGAGAGATGCGCTTTTTCTAGCTGGAAATACAGTCACTATTTTGAGTTTGTGTCTGTCAGCTAAAGATGGCAACATTAAGGTCCGTTGTATACTCTGTGCTGGTGGCGACAAAGTGTTATCTACCTACAAAAACACTTCGTCGAATTTGAAAAAACATATGGAGTCGCAGCACCGCACAGTCAAACTTACGCCCGTTTCACACATACTTGTCTCCGTCTGCAGTGCGTATGCGGTGCATTTTTTTTCCCGTACCCATGTTAACAGGTTAGAGCTTTCACACTGTACGCGGGTGCGGTCCATCGATCCGTTCCAGGTGCGGTGAGTATACAGCAGTGCAGAGATTGTTTCCGCACCGAGTCTTGCTGTGCTGCACCGCGCTGAATTAAAGTGGCAGCGCATTGTTCACATTAAAATAGACATAGATTGACAAGAAACTGTATTAATTTCATCATATACGCAAAATTACAGTTAACGTGTTCTACAGTTACTAAATTACAGGGTCAAGAAAAACAAAAAAACAATATATATATTTTATAAAAACAAGTATTTATATTAAGTGAAGTCAAGAAAGACTGTTTTTTCAGGAAATAGTTTTTAAGTTCAACTTTAAATGTCAGGAGATAGATTGTTGATGTTACTGTTAAAAATACACTTCCAATAAAGTGAGTGTTGGCAAAACCGGTTGTCATTTTTATGTTGAGGTGGCGGGGGTGTTGTCGGCAACTGCTGAATGTAACTAATAAAAGTAACTTGTAACGTAACTTAGTTACTTTTACAATCAAGTAACTTGTAAAGTAACTTAGTTACTTTTAAAATCAAGTAACTTGTAAAGTAACTTAGTTACTTTTTCAAAGTAACTGTGGCAACACTGCTTTCAAGCTTTACTGTTGACCTCGGGCCCCAGGTAAGGGTTCAGGGCGAAGTCACTAGCTAATAGCACAGCGTTTTAAAATGGGTTCCCACTGTGTATAGCTACGCAATACTAAGTGAACGTTCTCAAAAGGAACAGCTTCAAAATAATGGCTTGAATATTCTCGAGAAAAGGATTTTTCCCACTGCGTATAGCTATGCAATACTCATTCCCTATTCTCAGGGAACCGAGGTTTCATTAGTAACCGAGTACATTCTTTTTTCCTTGCAGTTTCTTTTCCTGCTCAAATGATAGCAAGAATGGGAAATTGGATGATGAGCCATATACTGATATGCCATATGACTATGATGACTTCTATGCTGGAAATGTTGATTCATCTGCGTTTTCCTGTGTTTATGGAGAACATGGAGCCAGCATTCTTCCAGTGTTATACTCCCTTTTGTTTGTGCTGGGCTTTCTGGGTAACATACTGGTGGTCTGGGTGGTCTTGATGGGAGTCAAACTGAGAACCATGACCGACATCTGTCTCCTGAACCTGGCTTTATCTAACCTGCTGCTGGTCTCCTCTCTTCCCTTCCTGGCACATTATGCCAGAGACCAGTGGATCTTTGGAGATGTTATGTGCATTATGGTCCTGAGTGTCTACCACATTGGATTCTACAGTGGGATATTCTTCATTGTACTGATGAGTGTTGATCGATACTTAGCTGTAGTTCATGCTGTGTTTGCCTTAAGAGTCCGAACAAGGACATATGGGATCTTAGCCAGTTTGGTCATGTGGATTGTTGCTGTTTCTGCATCCTTTCCTGAGTTGATGCACCTGAAAACCACAGGTTATAATGAACAAATACATTGCACATCTTATCCAACAAATGATCAAAATTCTTACCTTTTTTTGAGGACTTTTGGTATCTTGAAAATGAATATCATGGGTTTAATTCTCCCACTTATTGTGATTGGATTTTGTTACTCAATGATTCTGAAGAGACTCCTGACAGCTCGCTCTTCCAGGAGGCAGGCCATGCATCTTGTCATTGTGGTGATGGTGGTCTTCTTCTGCTGTTGGGCTCCATACAATGTCACCGCTTTTATAAAAGTCTTAGAGATGAATGAACTCATAACTCAGTCTTGTGACAGCAGTAAAGCAATTAGTCTAAGTCTTCAGATCACAGAAGCGTTGGCTTACTCACACAGCTGCCTGAATCCCATTATCTATGCTTTTGTGAGACAGAAATTTAGGAGGCACCTTTTCAAACTCCTGTACATGGCTCCCTGCTGTAGACTGCCATTCATGAAACTTGCACAGGCCACAGTTTATTCCCACAACACCAATGATGAGAAAACTAGTACAAATATACTAGTTAGTACAGTATAAATTGGAAAAAGACTGTCAAAAGGAAATTGTAAGATATTATATATATATATATATATATATATATATATATATATATATATATATATATATATATATATATATATATATATATATATATATATATATATATATATGTCGTAGGTGAAGCCACACTATAGGATTGTGCGTCAAATCTTCTGACACTCCCAGAATTTGATTGCAATGGTCATTAATCAGTTGTAAACAAACATGTCAAACAAGACTTCAGATTTTGGGGTATAGAATCAGAGGAATCTTTTAGGATTCTCAACATTTGTCTCCGACGGCCAAATTGTGGCCAAAATTGTATAGTGTGTAGATGAAGATCGGACCACATTATATGAGTAATGTATATACATTTTTATATATTTTTTTTAAAGCAGTTTATTTTTATTATTATCAGAACAGCCACGTAAGCTTTGGAAATATTAAATATCTTAAGTTAACCCAACATGAAAGTTCTATCACCATTTTGCATTTTTTATTTCATGCCATTCCAAAATGTATGACTTTCTTTTTTTTCTGTGGAACAAGAGCAGATACTTTGACAAATGTTTTATATATATGTACACACACACACAACACACACACACACACACACACACACACACACACACACACACACACACACACACACACACACACAAAATCATCTTTTGTGTTTTGCGGAAGAAAGGCAAATAGACAATAGACATTTGGAATGAATGGCATCATGAAATTTATCTTTTACAAAAAAAGTTTATCACTTGCAACTACTGTTCCTTTTTTTTTTTTTTTTTTTTTTTTTGCCTATTTAACTTAAATGAAATGTTGGTAACATCTACATTTTGTTGAGTGAAAGCAATTGCGTAAGATTATTGAATATGTAACTTTCAACCAACCTGAAATATTTTACTGTACATTTTATTTTATTGCTGCAAATTCAAATCACTTAGTAAATTTGATATAACCTGATTTTGTTAATATGATGAAACTCTATTTCCATCTTGATGTAAATACATTATTATCTCAAATACAATTTTCACTTTGATATAACTTCTTACAAATCAGTTTTTCACTTTTTTATGCAACTTTTCATGTAACCTGTATGAGAATCCCTATTGTATACTATTTACATTAAATAAATGTAACTGTAACAATTAAGGAAGCAATTGTTCCATACATGTAACTGAAATAAAAAAAATAAGTTGTTTAATTATTTTGAGTTGTTTAATTCTTGTTCCCTTTCGTTCGTCACTCCGAGTTCCGTCGGATGACGACGAATGGGGTTTCGCATAGAAAGCCTATCAACTTCGAGTATACAAAACGAGCCAATGGCAAAGAAATGCCATGGGTCTGCGGAATTTGCATGACGTAACTCCGCCCCACCTCGTGGGTATAAAAGGAGGAAGTCCGGCAACATGCAGATATGTTTTCGCTTCGGAGCCAAGTTTATTTCTTCACTCCACAAGCCATCTCTGAATTGTCAGCTTCACAAACGAGTTCCTCAGTGTTGGTGTGATGGCGATCTCCGGCGAGCGCACGCTTCCTGCTTATCTGTGCAGTGGTTTGCCAGAGAGTGTGTGTCTCCCCAGGCGCTTCAACACTTGAGTGTTTCTCTCACAAAAGAGCTTGCACGCGGCACGTCTTTTTAAAGATGCCTCGCCCGTGTACTTCTGGTTGCGGCAGGTCGGTTTCGGACTCTGATGGGCACGAGCGTTGCCTAGTGTGTTTGGGCATTGAGCATGCTAGAGCGGCGCTCGTTGATGACTCGTGTTCTCTCTGTGAGAACATGACCATCGCGTCATTACGGTCGAGACTCAATGAGCTCGTAAGAGTGAGAGTCCCCTCTGCCACACCCTGATCTAGTGCTCCCCCGAGGGGTGCTACTTCGGCTGGTGGCCAGGGTGATCTGAGGGTTACGGTTTGGCAAAAAGCGCCGACCATTGGTCCACGCGTCAAACCCCCCTGCATGACGGTGCCCGCTAGTGAACAGTCGATTTCCACGGGTCTACTCTCGGGTGGCCCGTGTACTTCGGCTGAAGCTACAGAGGAAGATGCGATGTCTGTAGCAGCATCACTTGGTGGGCTTGAATCTTCTGGAAGTGAAGATTTAGCACAGCTGCCACCCTCTGGTGTGCATACGGTTGTGCCTGAATCGGATCCGGAGATGACGGCCATGCTTTCCCGGGCGGCTGCGAGCATCGGGCTTGAGTGGCGGCCACCACCCTGCCCTGAGCGCTCGCGCCTCGATGATTGGTTTTTGGGCCAAGCCGCCGACCCGCGTCCACGGCAAACCCCAATGCCATTCTTCCCGGATGTGCATGATGAGATCTCGAAGTCCTGGAAGACCCCGCTGTTTTCCCGTGACCGCTCGCTGGTCTCATCCGCCTTTCCTCCCCTCGATGGGGTGGCTGCCCGTGGGTACACTGGACTTCCCCCGGTTGAACGCTCTGTTGCGATGCAACTGTGTCCTCAGAGTGCTTCTTCTCGCGGCGAGTTTAAGCACCCCTCCAAAGCCTGTAGATTCACATCTAACATGGTGGCGAAATCTTACAGAGACGCGGGACAGGCAGCCGCCTCTTTGCATGCTATGGCCACTCTGCAGGTCTATCAGGCCCAAATGCTGAGGGACATGCACGAGGGTAGGACAGACCCAGGCCTCTTTAATGAGCTGCGCGCCGCGACCGACCTTGCTCTCCGGGCGACGAAGGTTACCGCGCGCTCCCTGGGTTTGGTGATGTCCACGGCTGTGGTCCAGGAGAGACACCTTTGGCTGAACCTGGCTGACATGGTGGATTCCGAGCGGACTCGTCTGCTTGATGCGCCCCTGTCCCAGGCCGGCCTCTTCGGCGGTGCCGTGGATGACTTTGCCCAGCAGTTCTCCACCGCTCAGAAGCAGACTGAGGCAATCAAACATAGAATCCTCAGCCTGCTCGCCGCCGAGGGCGCCCTCCTGCGGCTCCCGCCCCTCCCGCCCGGCCTACGCAGCAGCCTCCACCCAGGCCCCGGCGCGGAGGAGGTCGCAAGAAGGCGCCACAGCCCTCTCCAGCCCCGCCCCCCGCTAAACGCCAAGCTAAGCGGCGCTCCTGAGACGGGCTGCTCAGGGATGATGTTCATTTCTCAGGAGGTGGTAGCAGGACCACTCCTTCCCCCGGTGGAGGGCCGGGGGAGAATCTTTTGTTCTCCATTCCCCGCTGCTCACCCACGGGTGAGCAGTACCCTAACATGGTTAAAGAAAGAAATGAACCCCTCTTCCCTGAGCTCATAGAGTTCTCGGACGACACAGAGTGCCGCCCACAAGCCACGCTCTCCTGGTCCCCCTCTGTCCCAGAGGCGGTTGACACAGCGGGTCGCCCACGGGCCGCCTCAGCCCTGTCCCCCTCTGTCGCCAGACCCCTGACAGAGCACGCCCCCGTGGAACGCTGGTCCTTCCCTGGCCTCCTCTGTTCGGGCGCGGGAGTCTAGCTGTGCCCCCACATCGGGCCGCTATGCCACCCACGTCCGGGCCAGTTACTCCGCTTCGCTGCCCCTGGAGGAGGCAGACCCAGCCTTGGCACTGCTCTGTCCAGTACTTGCTCTCCGCACCTATGTAGACAGGACGCAGTGTTTCAGGACCTCAGACCAGCTCTTTGTCTGTTATGGTGGGAAGCTGAAGGGAAGAGCTCTCTCCAAGCAGAGGTTGTCTCACTGGATAGTGGACACCATTGCTTTGGCATACCAGCAGCAAGGTCGACCGTGCCCCCTTGGTGTGACCGCCCACTCCACCCAGAGTGTGGCGTCCTCTTGGGCTCTAGCGCATGGCGCCTCGCTAACAGACATCTGCAGAGCTGCAGGCTGGGCGACACCTAACACATTCGCCAGATTCTACAATCTCCGAGTGGAGCCTGTGTCCTCTCGTGTACTCGCTTCAACCAGCCGGTACTAGGACCCGCTCAGGTGTCTTCGCTTGCTCGCCATTCCACTCCACGGACTGGATGCGTGCGATATTCTCCTCAGGTGAGCTTCCCCGAAAGCCCTGAGTTCCTCCTGCACTCCTGACGTCGACCCAGTGTGTCTGTGCCTGAGCGTCGGCTAGGTGCCTCCCGTGTGCATGGTCCCTCTCCGGAGCAACCCCCACATGCGTATTCCCACTGTAAGCCTCTCTGAGCATGTGTCTTCCCTTGGCAAGCCACCTTGCCACCCCTGGGGTTTAAAACTTTTCCACCTGCGGCTGGATACCCCAGTGTATTCCCCATATGCATCCTTCGGGTCATATGTGTATTCTAAATCCCCCCCCCCCCCCCCCCCCCCCCCCGTTGGGCTGGGTATATTTTGCATGTTCCTCTATATCTTGGGATATGCTCCCCAGTGTACCTTGGTACTCCTGTGTTAAATAGGAGTCCCACTTGTCTCAATATGACAGGGATCTCAGATTTACGCAGGGCACTGGAAGACAGCTGTGAAGGTGGCGTGATTAGACTGGTAACCCCATTCGTCGTCATCCGACGGAACTTGGAGTGACGAACGAAAGGGAATGTCTCGGTTACGTATGTAACCCTCGTTCCCTGAGTGAGGGAACGGAGACGTTCCGTCTTCTTGCCACTTCCGCTGTATACCGCGGGGATCGCCTGAGCTCAGTCTTGGCTCCTCAGCGAAGAAACATATCTGCATGTTGCCGGACTTCCTCCTTTTATACCCACGAGGTGGAGTGGAGTTACGTCATGCAAATTCCGCAGACCCATGGCATTTCTTTGCCATTGGCTCGTTTTGTATACTCGAAGTTGATAGGCTTTCTATGCGAAACCCCATTCGTCGTCATCCGACGGAACGTCTCCGTTCCCTCACTCAGGGAACGAGGGTTACATACGTAACCGAGACGTTTGACTTTGTTGTCTGCTTTTGTTTTTTCCTTTGATTTCTTCTGTTATTTGTGTCAGACTAGTATCTATCACCAGTCATTGGCTCACATTATTTCGAGTTTGATTACTGACTCGACTTAGTTGATTTTTTGCCCTCATGATGGAGTTGTCTTCTTCTCATTGCTCTCCAGTGGATTCTGTGGTTCATCACTGCTGGAAATATTCGTCTCGATGTACATTCCATCACTTGGTGTGGATGTTTTCTACCTGCTCCTTAATACCAATTATTTGATTATTTAATTGATATCAATACATTTTTGGAATATTGTCCCTGACTGTTCTAATGCGTTTGGGTCCTTCTCTTTCTCATTGCATGACAATTACAAAAGCAAAACAAAGACATATTATGACATATGTATGCTACCAATTCCTATCACTCCAATTAAATGAATACTTGTGAATTAGCTGACGTCTCAGAAGAATATTATCAGAAAAAACAAACGTTTAATCAAAAGTTTAAACACTGTATTCTATAATCAATTAGGCTAAATATTGCAATGCTTATTATTGTCACAGAACACAGATTCGATGGCACAGGTAGGTAAAGTGAATGACTCCGTTTATTAACAAGCAGCTGAAATATAGAGATTAAGGATTATACACAACAACAATCAGAGCTGATAAAGAATGATGGAGACAGTCAAGCCAAAAGCCAAGGCAACAGTGACATTTAAATCTTGCGGTCTTTCACTTCTGCCAATACGAATCAACAATTTTTATGACATATTCTGCACTTCAGCTTCTCATCAGTTTTTCTGACAAATCAAATGCTCTCTATAATCTGAAGTGCCCCCAACATTATAAATATAACCTTGCCAAAGTTACTGTTGAGGGAGAGGAAAAAAAACGTCTAGGTTACGACTATAATCTCTGTTCCATAAGAACAGGGAACTCGCACTGCGTCGATGACACTATTGGGAACGCCCTCCACGTGAACCGGTGTCTGAAAAGCTATCCAATCAGGGCAATCGTTATTGACCGGCAACAGCCTATGACGTCAATACTAGTGCGACCCGGAAGTATAAAAGGGGCGCCTAGAGAACATGTCATCCACTTATCGTCTGAATGGACTGTTCAGCAGGCATCCCTGAGGCATGGCGAATGACGTGGTGTGTCTCGTTCCCTTTTCTCAGGAGGTCTGAAAGGAGTCCCTGAGGGGAACATAAAGTCCACCAGGGAGACTGACCTGGTCAAATTTACTGACCTAGTCTTGCCAACAACCTGTCTGTTTCCTAAACAGAGTCTCTCACAAATCCAATAGGGAATAACTGCAAATAATGGCAGTAGTTCACTCACAAACCAGATCATAGAGATGGCATCCTGGAGAGTAGAACTCAGCACAGCGCTTTATAAGCCTTGCAAACGAGGGGAGTAACTCTACTCGATCCTGGATCTACACAGTGCTTCAAATACTTGTGGAGGCTGGGCACTCTAAATGGACCCTAATAAAGGGGGCACCTCCAGCTCTTGGGCTGATCTAACAGGGAGGCCTCGTGATAGCCCTTCGACCTTCCGACTTAGGGAGACTGTTATTCAAACAGGAGGCCTGTTAAGGCCTAACTACTTGATAGTGAGGATGTTAGCAGAGTCAGCCTTCAGAAGCCTAGGTGCTCTCACAGACATTTCTGTGAGCCTGGTTATACTTATTTAACATTGCCAACAGGCAGTGTACTCAGCAGAAGTGCTATCACGAGGCCTCCCTGTTAGATCAGCCCAAGAGCTGGAGGTGCCCCCTTTATTAGGGTCCATTTAGAGTGCCCAGCCTCCACAAGTATTTGAAGCACTGTGTAGATCCAGGATCGAGTAGAGTTACTCCCCTCGGGCAGCGGACCTTTCCAACCTTTTTTCATTTGAGAGCTACTTTTTAAAAACGAAAGTGGCCGAGAGCTACTCATGTAATACAATCCTTAAATCTCTTAAATTATTATTTAAGAGATTTAAGGATTGTATTACATGAGTAGCTCTCGGCCACTTTCGTTTTTAAAAAGTAGCTCTCAAATGAAAAAAGGTTGGAAAGGTCCGCTGCCCTTTATAAACTCTGATGGGAACAAATCAAGCAATGTGCGAAGGAATGGCTCAAAACATCGGACACTACGGAGCTAGCTATTGATCCCATGCTGCAGGTAAGTTACTTTCATAACATATCAATATTTGTTCATTATCTTTGGGTGATGCTAATTTACAAACTTCCCGATCAGAATCCCGATAAAAACGTTATAAACGTTATAACGTTCTCGAAAGGGAATTCCACTTTCGACAGTAACTAATAATCTTAAATGTTTATGTTATAACCTCACCTGGATAAAAAAATTGACACGATGAGAGACGTTGTCCTCCGTTGCTTGATCTGTTATCTGGGTGAAAAATAGGATAACCTCATCCAAGAGTAGCCTACAATGTAAGTGACTAGAATTATTCTATATATTTATGGTGTTTTGAGAAATGTATTTGTACATTGTTTTTATTTATAAAAATAGAAATGCAACTTAAACAATAATCTTTTTTCTAATTAAATTATATAAAGCTAATGTGAAAATATTTCACACAAAATAGATTTTTGTCAGCCACTTATATGAAAAAAGGTAACACTTTATTTTGATGGTCCACTTTAGACACTTTACTGACTATAAGTAACTGCAACTACATGTTAACTTACTCTATTAACCCTAACCTAGCAGTCTACTAATACTCTGAGTTAGTTGACATGTTACTATACAGTTAGTTAAATGTATATAGAGGACCAGCGAAATTTAATTTCCCCCTCTACAATTGTGTCACCAAAATGTAATTTTAAATTTATTTAATTTTTTATTTTTTATTAAATTTTTCTTCCTGAATACACCCTCTGTCATTGGTGAAACTGTACTTATGTTAGTGTGACAGTCTTTGTGGTCCGCAAAGTGGTGGTCTTTGTGGTTTCAGTGATTACAAAGAAAATAAACTATAATGGTGTACTTGTAGTTGTCTTAGCATTTTAAGCTGTTATAAGAATTTTTTACAACCGTACACAAATCAAGTTTAGAATTATGGACAGACTTATAATGAGACAGACGAGATAAAAATACTTCTTTAATGTTTGTTTTACAGTGTGACAATGGAGATATCCTGTAGCACATAATGAAAATTGCCATCTGCAAGAGGGATTCTCAGGAGGATTTCAGCATCATCTTGGAGGGGATGCAAGTCGTGGCTGGCTTGGAAAATCTGGCAAGAGCCTGTGCTGTTCTTCTTGGACTCACGTATGCACTAAACCTCACCTACCCGAAAGAACTGAGGCACACTTTTGAGGCCTTTCAGAAGCTCTTCTTGGAACTGGATGTTTGGATGTTTGCAAGTTTTCCCCGAAATTACTAACACTTAAAAAAAAACTCATGACTTAGATTGAGACAATGCATTATGACCAAGTTCTGGTGAGAAAAAAAAACTGCATTGATTGATGAACGTTTAATATTGTTCTACATACAAGCTTTCAGCAAGTACAAATTATTTGTTTTGCTACAAGTTATTCACAAGTTTTAGTCAAGAATGTGACTTTTCCAACAGAAATTTGTATGCACATGTTTTTGTGTAACAAAATGATTTTTCTCAATGACATGGAAAATGTTAGCATTTTTTTGCTTTTATTTTTCATATCTTAAAACTGCTGTCTTACATTTTATAGAGATTTGTTTTATTTGTGCAAAAAATACAGAATAAAAGCATGTTTGATAACAAAAAGTGCATTATGTAGTCATTATCTTAACCTGAAAAATGCAGTAAATGTTTTAATTAAGTAAATTTCATTAATACAAACGAGTAAATTCTGCTTGATTTATTTGTGAGACAACTTAAATTAAAAAAGCACATTCCACACTAATAATATTAAATTCATCATGTGCCATAGACTAAATAATTTAGGAAATTTTACTTAATTTATTTGGGTAGATTTCACAAAAAAAAAAAAAAAACCTCAAAATCTACTCAAAAATAATACGTGTAATATTGTTACCATAATTGTTTTAAGTATAGCATGTAAAAAATGTTTACAGTGTACATGCAGTGCAGTTACTGCTCGTGTATGCGAATTGACAATTCACCATTAAATGTGTTATTTTGAAAAGTGTTTTTTTAATATATATATATATATGTATTGTTGTGAATTTGCGTGGAAGCAAAGGCGGTAGTCAAATCTAAATGCAGCAAACTTTAATATCAGACTTGGGTGAACTAAGAACTGACAAGACACTCGTGATACATTCAATCAATAACTGACCAGGAACAAAAGAGTACACAGGATTAAATACACCGAGGGGATAAGGGAACAAGACACAGCTGGGGCACAACGAGCGGAGCCATAACAACTAACAGGGAAACACACCTGAAACAAGGAACCTAATAATTAACATGACAGGGGATAATAGACTACAATATACAAGGCAGAGAAACAAGGTACAAACTGAATGAAAACCAAGGCAGTGAAACCACAAACATGACAAAACACAAAACCACACTGTAACATAGCTCCCCCCATGGGCGGCTCCCGACGCCCATCAATACCAGCAAAAAACAAAGTTCAGGAGGGCGGTCCTGGGGGAGGGACGGGGGGCCAGGCCCGCACTGGGAACCGGGACCAGGACACGGGTAAGGCGGGCCTGGACCGTGGAGCATGGGCGGATCAGACGAGGCCGGTGACCAGGGCGGAGCAGGACGTGGCGAAGGCCAGGGCGGAGCACACTTGGACGGGGACCAGGGCGGAGCACACTTGGACGGGGACCAGGGCGGAGCACACTTGGACGGGGACCAGGGCGGAGCACACTTGGACGGGGACCAGGGCGGAGCACACTCGGCTGGGGACCAGGGCGGAGCACACTTGGACGGGGACCAGGGCGGAGCACACTTGGACGGGGACCAGGGCGGAGCACACTCGGACGGGGACCAGGGCGGAGCACACTCGGACGGGGACCAGGGCGGAGCACACACCTCGGTACGGGGACCAGGGCGGGGCAGGACGCGCAGGCGGCCATGGTGGTGAAGCCTCCTCGGGGGCCATGGTGGTAAAGCCCTTTCAGGAGCCCTTTCAGGAGGCGGCGCGGCCTCCATGGTCCTCTCGTGGAGCCTACTGCCCCCCCCCCCAAAAAAATACTTGGGGAAACCTCTGGCACCCAAAACCTCAGGGCTGGAAACCGGCTCAGGGACAGTCTCATGGGGCTTGAGAGACATAGGCAGGGCGAGGCGCAGAGGCGGGGCCGGCGGGGCGAGGCGCAGAGGCGGGGCGAGGCGCAGAGGCGGGGCCGGCGGGGCGAGGCGCAGAGGCGGGGCCGCCAGGGTGAGGTGTCTGGGAATGCCCTCCGGAGCCTGGCGAGGCAAACGAGTCCTCCCTCTCCTTCTGCGACGGCGCGTTACTGGGCTTGACTCTCTGGTAGACTCACTTGACTCACTTGACTCGGCAGACTCACTTGACTCGGCAGACTCACTTGACTCGGCAGACTCACTTGACTCACTGGACTCGGCATCACTTGACTCACTTGACACGGCACTGGACTCACTTGACTCGGCGGCACTTGACTCGGAACTTGACTCACTTGACTCGGAACTTGACTCACATGACTCGGAACTTGACTCACTTGACTCGGAACGACACTTGACTCACTTGAACTACTCGGAACTTGACTCACTTGACTCGGAACTTGACTCACTTGACTCGGAACTTGACTCACTTGACTCGGAACTTGACTCACTTGACTCGGAACTTGACTTGGCAGGGCTCATGTGAGGCGCAGGCTCGGCGGGGCAGACGAGAAGTGCGGGCTTGCGGAGCGCGGTCTCGGCGGGAAGAAGCTCAGGCATGTCGTGGAAAGCGGGCTCGACTCGGTTCACGTGAGGCGCGGGTTTGTGGAGCGCGATCTCGGCAGGAAGAAGCTCAGGCATGTCGTGGAAAGCGGGCTTGACTCGGTTCACGTGAGGCGCGGGTTTGTGGAGCGCGATCTCGGCAGGAAGAAGCTCAGGCATGTCGTGGAAAGCGGGCTCGACTCGGTTCACGTGAGGCGCGGGTTTGTGGAGCGCGGTCTCGGCAGTGCGGATGCGGCGAACGGGCTTCCTCTGAGCTCGGTTGGAAACTCTCTTACGTGAACTGTGCTTGGAATTACCTGGAACGGTCTTGACGGAATGCCCTGGTTTGGGAACACAGCTGATTTCCTCAGCGAGTCCTACAGTGAGTGACGAACCGCACACCCACAACGCTCAGTCCAGGAACTGCACAAAAGAGAGGTGTTCCAAAGAGAGGTGTCGTCCATCCCACTCCAGAAGTTATACTTTAGTGTTTCCTCACTCAAATTTGTCTCGTGATAAAACTTTAGGTAAGCCCCCACGTACTCATCAAGCGACCGTCCATTCTGGTAGAATTCGTCTTCCATCAACATACCTCTTGCTTTACGGTCGGTTGTTCTCGGGTACTAACTGCTAGATCCTGGTGGTCAGTTATTCTGTTGTGAATTTGCGTGGAAGCAAAGGCGGTAGTCGGATCTAAATGCAGCAAACTTTAATATCAGACTTGGGTGAACTAAGAACTGACAAGACACTCGTGATACATTCAATCAATAACTGACCAGGAACAAAAGAGTACACAGGATTAAATACACAGAGGGGATAAGGGAACAAGACACAGCTGGGGCAAATCAGAACAACGAGCGGAGCCATAACAACTAACAGGGAAACACACCTGAAACAAGGAACCTAATAATTAACATGACAGGGGATAACAGACTACAATATACAAGGCAGAGAAACAAGGTACAAACTGAATGAAAACCAAGGCAGTTAAACCACAAACATGACAAAATAACAAACCACACTGTAACATATATATATATATATATATATATATATATATATATATATATATATATATATATATATATATATATATATATATATATATATATATATATATATATATTATATTATATTTTGGCTGAATTCTATTTGTAATTCAGATTTTACCTCAAATATTACCTTTGAATTGGAACAACATAATGAGAAGTAATTGGGATGTTAATGCTACAGTAGAATTTTTCCTGATAATCTTATGTTTACTGTGCCTGGATAGCATCTTCAGGTATATCACATATTTCAAACTGGTTTATTTTGTACCTCAAGTGGTAATTCGGCATTTTTGGGTTTATATGATAAACAGGTTTGAAAGTGCAAAATTCCCTATGTTTTCCCTTTATTTCAAAATGGGCACCTTTAGCATATTTTTCTCAAAAACTGCAAGGTTGTGTGTGGAGAACTTTTTCCTAAGGAATCTCTCTATATTTCTGATGTTAAATATTAAAAAAGTAGGTAGTGCCCCACGTGGTGGAACGAAACCCTATTTCTAGGCCTCTTTTAGGCTACTGACAGCGGCCTAACCATATTTTCCGACATGAAGAATACACTTTACGGGTGTTAATCGAGTTTGATCGGTGCTATCAGATGAAGATGCGCTGCTTACGTCCTCCTCAATGTTTACATGTGCGTAGTGATATTAGCTTGATTTTGGCTGTGACCTACTTACATTTCCGATGCTGATTGGTTGAAAATCTAGCTAAACAGTTTTATATGTCTCAATATGCAGTCAATATAGTGCGCCAATAAATTACACTTTTCTCATTAACTGCAGGAGAATGCGTGAAGAACTTTTTTGCTTGGATACCTTTTATTAACGTTGAACATATTGAGCAAAAGAAAATGTAGTGCCCCGTTTGTCGGAACGAAACTGAACGATACAGCTCACGTACAGCGGCCTAATTCAAAACTCTCATACTGACAACTAAAAGAGTTTTTGTAGGCCTGTATGTCACCCTTAAATGTCAGAGAAAATAACTTTGCACGTGTACTTTGCATAATATACTGTAAAAACACATAATTATAGTTGATTTTATAGTGCATCATAACTAGAAATGAAATGGCATGAAAATTTCATTTCATGATTATAGTGACCAAAATGATCCCGGTTATCTCAGAATCCTGTTAAAAAAGTAATAATACTACACAATAAAATAAAATCAATTCACCAAGTTGTATGTCGAAAACCAGCAAATAAAATTAGCATCAATATGCACTTTTTGTTTACATAAACATTAAAATAATAACATTAAAAATGATGGCCAGATTTTAAAGCAGTGTCTTGCAACATGTAATACTAACAAGTTCAAATAAAGTTGACAAAAAAGGTTTTATAAAAAGATAAACCTCACATATTTTAGCCTGGAAAAAATGAGCGCGTCGCTTCAATTTTAAGTGCGCTTGCCACGCGCCTACATTTGAAATAACAAACTTGAGCACGCAAAAGATGCGATATGTGAACGGCCCCTTGGCGAGCTACCAACAATCAGGCCACGAGCTACCGGTAGCTCGCGAGCGACGTGTTGGAGACCCCTGCTTTAAAGCAAGGAGGTACAATCTTACGCTACCGGCGTATCAAGGAGGCCTACTGTAAGGCCTACAGCTTCGAATGTCAAGGTCATCAGCCCAGGTAGTGCTTTAGCTCTAAGGGAGCATACTCAACCAACCCAGGTGGGAGTGAGAAACTAATCTGTCTCTACCTGAGCCTGGGTGGTGGAAGGTGATAACATACGATCTATGGGTAGCAAAGTACTCTAATTAATGACCCTAACAAGGGAAGCACTATCAGCATGACCTTTAAGTATGTATCAGGGTCGAGGCCTATTATCTTGTAATTTTACAAGACCGATTTGATATTCTCTATTAAACCCAAGGGAATGGAGGCCTCAGTAACTGGCCAATGACATTCAACCTTGTGACTTTTATTCTTATATTCAAGGGGCTCAGAAGAAAATCCTTTTTAATTTAAGGCCTTGCTGCCAGCTACTACACTCGATGCTGTAAAGGGCGGAGGCCTGAGCACACTGCTTCTTACTCTCTAGAGAGAAGGACCTGACAATGCCCATAGATATCTGCATGGGAGGCTTTTCAAAGATAGCCTGCTACCTATGCTGCAATCTACCCTGTTACACCACTAGCGCACCTAATGCAAAAGGCGGGCCTTGACCTTATACTCCTATAAAAACCCTACCTAACACCCCTTAATACTTTCTAACACGGAACCGAGGTCTACTCTTCAACCTTACTAAAAAACTCCACCCGACCAAAACAACTACCAAACCCGACGCCAGACCTACAGAAGGGTTTCAAATTGAAGGAATCACTTATCAAAGGTCCAGTCTTAGTGCTGATACAAGAAGCGCCCGGGGTGTAGGAAGTGAGCAGATTCGGACCGCAGTGTTATGCAAGATTTAATGCAGCCGAGCACACCTTCGCCTCTCTGAACTTTCCCATCACCGTCTCTACGGAGGTGCCGAAAAGTTCAGAAGGCGACACTGATGTATCAAGAAGAAAAGCTTTCTTTCTCCCACAGATCATTTTCACTGCGTCAGGGGAAAGACCCCGACCTTAGTCCAAATCTTTCAGCAGATCAGCATGGTATGCTTGCAGCACAGCAATTGTGTGCAAGGCATCACCAGCCAGACCCGTCATCGTGTATGCCCTGCCATTTAAGCACGATGTTTGCATTTTTTCGTAAGCCATGAACTTGGCTGGAAGTTGTGTCCGTAACGCGTAACACTTGGTGCGCATCAAGGAGGGGGATGAGTGGAAGACGGTGTTTAATACTATGTTGGGGCACTTTGAATATCCGGTTTTACCGTTCGGGCTGGTAAACGCCCCAGACGTTTTTCAAACGCTCGTAAACGATGTGTTAAGAGACATGCATTTTTACATTTACATTTAGTCATTTAGCAGACGCTTTTATCCAAAGCGACTTACAACTGAGGACAAAACCAAGTGAGTCATCGTGAAGAGGCAAAAACAACGCAAGAAGTGCTCAAAATACAAAGTTCAGACATAGCTCGGAGTAGCATAAGCCAGGCAAGTGAGGATTTAAAGGAAAGGGAAAGGTTTTTTTTTTTTACATTTTTTTTTTATGTTATGTTAAGTGCTCCCGGAAGAGGTGAGTTTTCAGTTGTCTTTTGAATGCTGTCAGGGATTCTGCATTCCGGATGACAGTGGGGAGATCATTCCACCAGCATGGAACCGTGAATGAGAAATTTCTGGAGAGTGATTTTGTGGCTCACTGTGATGGTACCACGAACCGCCGCTCATTGACCGATCGTAGGCTTCTGGTAGGGATGTAGACTTGTAGTAGCGAGTGGAAGTAGGAGGGAGCTGAACCTGTGGTCATGCACAACATTTTCACATGCACAACATTTTCATCTTTGTGTACCTGGATGATATCCTAATTTTCCCCCCATCTATACAGGTACACACCCAACACGTGCGTCGCGTATTACAGCGGTTATTAGAGAATCGACTTTTTGTTAAAGCCGAGAAATGTGCGTTTCATGTCCAGTCAGTTACCTTCCTTGGTTTGGTCGTGTCTGTGGAGGGCATAAGCAAAGACCCCTCCATGGTCTGTTCCAGAGGTAAAAAGCTTTGTTTCTTATTGTTTCTTTAATAAGACCAGTGAATGGAAGTGTAGTTTATAGTTTAGCCATAAGATTACTTAAAAAAAAAAAAAAAAAAAAAAAATACTTACTCAAACACTAAGAATATGCAGTGGAGCAATAAAGTAATCTCCAGTGAGTGCAATCCAAGTGAAGATGGGTGAACTACCACTGAATCTAAGATACAAACAGCTTAGGATACTATATTGCTGTACAAAATGTACACAAAGAAGAAAATCACCCTATACTTTGAATGCACTTAGCTGTTGGGAAAGTAAGAAAGAAAAGGGAGAATATACTTTGTTTGGTTACTAAATAACCCCCCCCCCCCCCCCCCACACACACACACACACACACACACACACACACACACCACACACACACACACACACACACACACAACACACACACACACACACACACACACACAACACAAATAAACTGACTAAAAGGGCAAGAAAATTGGGCACAGTAGTTGATGTTTATTTCTATATTCAGATGGATCAAAGGAACCTGAGAATGGATTTTGTTATTACATAAAGGACATCAAAAAGAAAAAAGGAGTCAGTTCAACATGTAATTTGTCACTGTCTTAATTGACCCTTCGCAAAGACCCGCCCTCCTTAGTTACTGTCGCTATGTTCCGACAAGCTACGCCGCTCTCATGTTCTCACCATGTTCTCACGCAGTGAAAAATACATCGCGGAGCAGAGAGGAGACTGACAACACGCGGACAGACAGGACAGACCAGGTTACTTTTCGGTTACTTTTGATATTAAACATATTAAACAAAGTCTCAGCTTTCAAATGTGGTCATTTTTTGAAAGAAATTTAAACAATAAATACCGTTTTGGGGCTCTTTAATGTGCCGTGACAGATCGCTGTAGAGCATCCGTTAAAGCTGCTCGTGATCCGATCATCTCTTCCTTCTAGTTTATTTATAGCATCAAATAAACATGAACGAACATAAGAAGTAATGTTGTTTTAACCGCGTAAAGGCGTCAGTATATTCATTTTACCAAGTTAAAATCCTCCTAACTCTACTGGCTGCTTTTTCGGACAAAATGGCGGATGGCGAAGTATGATTGGTTAGAACACCTGTCAATCAAGCTCCACGCGAAGGGTCAATTATGAAGCACATAGGATAAAGTTAAAGGAATAATTAAAGAAATATGAGGTGAGTGTTCTAAACCTATAAGATTTTATTTAATATTGAAGAAGAGAATAGCTAATAAAAAAATTGAAGGGGGGTTTAATGACTGTTGTTGTATTCGAAATTGCCCCTTATAGTTCTACCTTTATTCACTAGGCTATATTCCCTACTACATTACTCCACTATAGTCCACTTGAAGGAGGGAATGAAAACGAATTCGCCAATGAGTGCGCCAGAAGGGCTGCCGCTTTTGTAGTCTGTTTGTGCTTGCTGTTTTAATAATTAATTGCAACGTAGCAAACTGGCAGCTCCAGTAGTAATACAAATATCTATCCTGAACTTTGCTATGGACACTAGCATAATCCGTAATTAAACAATTTAATAATCAATTATACAGGAATGTATATACCAGGGGCCTCTCATGTATCAACACTGCGTACGCACAAAAACACGGCGTAGCCTACGCCAGCTTTCACGCTCACGGTCGGATGTAGCCTACTATCTGTAGCTTGTCAGATGCAATCAAATGGATGGTAATAAAATGCCATGATGCCACTACAATGCGTAATGGAGCGCTAAACGCTTTTTTTGCATCGACTTTTAAGTCCGACCATTTATTTATTTTTTTCGGCCACGGTCCGAGGTTGTGAGGCTGCAGCATTAACGGCGTCTGCAACCTTTTGCCACTTAAGTGCCTTTTTGGCATTAGTAATGCCCACACTGTGCCCTCCAAACAACATTTTACTCCTCTTTTCCACCTCGCCAACGATAATTTCTACTTGACATTGAGTGAAGTTACGTTTCTTGCTTTTCCTCTCTGTATTTGCCATGATTTCGCAATCGATGAATATTAAATTGTGGGCATTTCACGGACTATTTATGGGCAACTATGGGCGTTTCACGGACTATTTATGGGCAACGTATGGGCGTGACATGAAGCCGCAAAAGCTGCGCTACATTTAGAATTAATTGTGATTTATTAAGGGAAAACTGCGTAGGATGTGCGTGCGCACGGTTTTATAAATCCGAATATTTCTGTGCGTACGCCCGTCCTATGTTTCATCCGTACGCCACTTCTGACGCAAATCCTACGCAAAGTTTTATAAATGAGGCCCTCTGATACATAGACATAATATAATACATAGACGCCCTATTGGCCGTTTTGGAACGTTGCTGCGATACGTCAACGGGTCCGCCATTTTGCGGAGGGCAAGACTGCACTGTAATCAAGGGTGAGCTGCGGTTTTTTCCGGATAAAAACAAAAACTGTTTTTATATTTATCAACCGATTTCAGTGGTTTGTATGTGTTGTACAAAAAGTTCCATCTCTAGTTATTTAAAATCTCAATAGTTAGACTTGCAAAATATTTGTTTTAATAAAGAATGGTCAAAGCTCAGACTTGTCATGTATCTGGCTTTTTATTCTTGGATAAGAATGATGAAGACCCCCATACTGAGATATAATTTAAGTTTTCTTAAAAAAAGCATTTTCTGTGATTGACCAGATTTGAGCAATAACAAAGATAACTGATGGATCCTTTATGCTAAAACATATGTTATGTACAACTACTGTGCAATGCAGTAAATATAACATTTGTGAGAAGTAATAGTAAATAGTTTAGTCAATAAAATAAACAAATAGTATACAGCAAATAAAATAGTAATGAATAGTGTATAATTATATAATATCATACAATTATACAATCATAAAAATATTGATAATAACATATGTTTTATTAATAATACTATAATCATAGCAATAGAATAAGAAATATCAATTACAGAATATACACAATAAATTTATACTTATATTTAATATTTAACTCTTTTTGTTCAATTTCAGTTTTATTGATCAGTAATAGCCATTATAACAGAAGTAGCTTCAGTCAAACATACAGCAGGATACAACGTTAAAATAGCCTAAATATAAAGTTATGAAACTTCACTTTGCCCTCAGCCAAAACGATTTACCAGGGAACCATTTATAGATTAATGAGACCATGGATCGCCCGTTAGATATACACAAGACGAATAATATCTTATGTTCACAAGACTAGAGACATCCGAGCCGGCGGCAAACTTCAAAAGGACTGGCCGAGGTAAGGCTGTCCTCTGCGGGCTTAATGAGCGCTGGCGCCCGGTGATCGCATCTCACAACTCCGAAACCGTCAGATCAAATTTTTAAATAGGCGCTATCTTTATAAACAAACCACATATTTAAGCTTTAAACAACTACATTGTCGACTGAAAAACTATTAAAACTACATTTCGTGACACAATAACAGTAGTATTTTTTCCTTTATCCTCTGAACGTTACTATTACTAATTAAATAATGACCAAATACAACCAAAAACAAACGTTCAGTCTTGCCTGTGAAAGATAATTCCTCGAAAGCTGTTTTCAATTGTGTGGCGACTTGTACAGCCCCAAGCAGCGTACAAAACAGGCATTTTTCTCAATTCCCAGTATGAGAGGTATGGGAAAGTTGCCATCCCCAATATGGCGGCGCCGTTGACGTGCGCTCCAGCGGCCAATAGGGCGTCTATGTATTATATCATGTCTATGCTCTGATATCACGCTGGACCGTCTATGCGCCTGACCAGTTCGGCCAAAGAGTATAGAAGCACAAGAGGCGAAACTCCGATGCTTTTTTGGTAACAGCCACTAGGTGGCGCTTCGGTAGCGCGGCCGCCATTTTGGCGTGAAGATTCCAGCGGGAGTTACTGGACAACAGCACAGATAACAGTTTTCTGAGGTAGTTTTTTCTTGCATTATTGAGTATTTCCATTTTATGCAACTTTACAGATTTACTACTATTATTAGTTACCAACTCCACTAGGCCTGAAATATATTTTGTACGTTTTAATCCCCTGGATCGTGCTACAAACATGATGATCTTATAGAACATGATGCATTGCTGTGTTCGTTATCCTATAATTGCCACTTTTGTACAGTGTTTTTGTTTACATAGTCTTGCTTTAACGGTCATTAATATATATACAAGAGCTTTACTGTAAAGCTTTTCTATTGCTGTTATATTTGTTGTCCAACATTTACATTTTAGCAGGCAACAGTTATATTTATTTGCTGAATTCATTTATTTCATTGATAACTTATTTTTGAACATATCTCGTTATTTCAACATATGCTGGGACATTCTAATCTGCATTAAGCCAATGTTCTCATAATGGTTTTCTTAATGTGTAAGCTAATTAAACACGTTGCGTTTATATTCTGGGTTCATCTGATTTTTTTAACCTACTTTATTTTGATTTTAGTATCATAATGATTAATAAATTCATGCACAATTAATCGTGAACTTGATAAATGTTGCAGATATATTTTACTATGCACAAAAATGCCTTTCAACGTGCAAAATTCAGAATTAAATGAATGTGCAGCAATTTGTACATAAAGAGTCTGTTGCCTTCTATACGTGTTGTAGCCATTAAATAAGCGCATTTCATATTTGTTCATAAATTTATAATGCATGAGTAGGATGATATCGGGAGACATGAAGTGGGTCATACATGATTTTGACTCATTAGCCTACATTGTATTTTGTAGAAAGCGTTTCTTTAAAGTGAATTTCGTTTTTGTATAAATTGTATCTTAATTTAAAAAAAAAATCTTATTTATTAAAATTGCCTGGATTTAATAAATAAGAAAATATAGCAGACAATATAATCATGACATGGAGGCTGAATGTTGTGCTTATTCAATTTAGTAAAATTAAAACTTTAGTTGTGATAATTCAAATTATTAAATATTAAATATAAATGTTGCTAATTTAATAATAGTATTTATATACAATATAGGCTAAATAATTGCGCAGCTCCCCCCGTCAGTGATCTAGCACCCCCTCAGCACCTGCTTTAAAAACTTAATGTAGAGAGCAGATCGAGTAGCCTATTAATATAATTAATTAAATCCTTGAACTTCACTGTCTCAAGTTATGTGGGGGGAAAAGCCTGGTTAGCAACTTCTTTTTCTTTTTACCTAATTATTTCAACCTAAAAATGACCTCTGCACTGCACTAAATACATGTATAATATATGACTGCCGAGTGGCTTTCACCCCAAAATGGCGGAAGCGTAGCGCTGCTGCTGGGCGCTGGTGTTGCAATGGAACGTTCTATTGGCTTTCACTTCTTGTAAATATACGTTCTTTGGTTCGGCTTGGGAAATGGATAGATGATTGATTTACGCTGCGGCGCCATCTCCTGGCGAGACCCGGGAATTCATTCATTATGTGTATTCTCTACTGTGGCCTACACTCAGTAGGTGGCAGTAATGCACCTTAAATGTTGGTTGCCACACTGTTGAACAACCATAACATGCAGAATGAACGGGATGAGAGGTGTGTGTGTGTGTGTGTGTGTGTGTGTGTGTGTGTGTGTGTGTGTGTGTGTGTGTGTGTGTGTGTGTGTGTGTGTGTGTGTGTGTGTGTGTGTGTGTGTGTGTGTGTGTGTGTGTGTGTGTGTGTGTGTGTGTGTGTGTGTGTGTGTGTGTGTGTGTGTGTGTGTGTGTGTGGTGTGTGTGTGTGTGTGTGTGTGTGTGTGTGTGTGTGTGTGTGTGTGTGCGCGAGACGGTGCGAGACGGTGCGAGAGGGGGATTTAGACCTATTTTCTGTTCCACACTCCGGAGCAGAAGGTGGCGGAAATGCACCAATAAGTTGGATGCCAACCGTCGTAAAATAGCAACAAGAAGAAGAAGAAGTTGAACAACCATCCGGGAACCCTTAGCGCGGGAGGGCGAAGGTTACAAACAACATGGCTGAAGACAAGCAGAAGCAGAATAGTTTTGTTGCTTTTCGGCAAAATAGAGAAGGAGTTTGCTGATTTTTACACTTCACAGCTATTCCACAAATTAAAACATGACGAGATGGACTATAGCGATATCTGAGCAAGAAAGAGCTTGCCTTTAGTATTAGAAATTTGTAGAAATAACACCGCTTACTGTGTTCGCTTATCGCTGTTTGAGAGGGGTTGTGTGAACAAACTGAAGAGCAGCATGAACCGCAAGAAAGACAAGGGCTTTGAGAGCCCACGACCATATAAACTATAAGTATCAAAATGCACTCTTTCTCACCGCATGCATGGTTATGATTGCAGTTGTTTACATGTCATAATATCAGGAGTTTAAATAAGCAACATTGTATCTTATATAAATAATCAACTTCTCAACCGCCGCATGAATTTAATGCATTACTTTTTGTTTCTCTCTTTACAACCCATCAGGTTGTCTGCATTAACAACATAAATTTTCAGAGGAAGTCTGTCATTGTGAGTAGTTTATGTATATTTGATTTTGAATATTATGTGTGTATGAAGCAGAAAATGTAAAGTAGACAGACTAAAATATTCAGATTAAAATTTGTAAAGATTGAGACAAGACTGTAAAAACCTGTACCTTTTAAAATAATGAAAAACTGAACAATACATTATAATGGTCAGTCAAATAGTTAGATGTGTCATTGACCTTTAATTCAAAGATTTAATGCCGTTTTTTTGTTGCATAAGCATATTAAGTATTTTCTGATAACTTGGCAAATAACTTGTTGATATATTCTATCCTTTCTCATTTTACAGTTAAAGCTATATTGCTTATGGTATTGATAAATGTGCCAGGATTTTTTTAAGCACTTTTGTATGGATTTTGTATAATTTTTTGCTCTGAGTAGGGTTATGTGGAGCTGACCATCTTTCCAACAGTGATGAACCTGAACCGTATTAAACTGAACAGCAAACAGTGCCGTATCTACAGAGTGAGAGTGAATGATCTTGAGGCTCCGTTCATTTACAATGACCCTACGCTGGAGGTCTGCCATCATGAATCCAAGCAGTAAGCTCAGATTTATTTATGAACTCTCTAATTAGAAAAAACACAGACAGACAGACAGACAGACAATACGTAATATGAAGTGAGAGGAGTCACCCAGCCTGGGATTGTGCGGAAAGATGAATTGTGAATCTCACAAAAACTGTCATTAAATGCATAATATTTCATCCCTCCAACAACCCCCCAAAAAATATTTTTAAAAAAATCCATTTTAAAATAAAGCATATTTTTTTAGGACATAGTTTTGCATTAACATATTTGTTGGCATAATTTGTAATGGCAATTTAGTTTATTTCTTCCTCCAGTTCTCATTACTGTAAGGTGAAAAATAATTATTTAAATGGTATAGTATTTTCGTATAATTTGTTGTACTGCCTTTATGCTCTCTTTAATAGGATGACTTTCATTACTGTATTTCAGAAAGTAGAATTTTGGGGTGATGTCACAATGCAAAAATCGTATTGGTCTTGAATGTGCCTATAGGCTTTTCTTTCTAATTTTGTTGTTATTATTATTATCATTTAATGAGCATTATAATATTATTATTTACCTGAGTAATAATGTATTGGTTTTGAAGTGTGTTCTTGTCTTCATCTTGGTGCATGTTTTCCTCTGGTTAATAGGAGGAACCTGAACTATTTCTCCAGTGCTTACACAGCAGCAGTTAGTGCTGTGGATCCAGATGCTGGGAATGGGGAGCTTTCCATTAAAGTTCCTTCTGAGCTCTGGAAACAGGGAGATGGTGAGTAGATCAAGCAGTATGACGTTTTAATTTAATTTTAATGTCTGTTCTTATGGCTTGAGTTTTTTGTAACAACTGAATGAAACCAATGAAATATAAGGTTTGATAGATCCGTTTTTTCATACTGTGACGTAGATTCGAGTGTAACTGATTATTGAAGAAGACAAAATGTAGGTTGGGGATTTGTTGTTGGTAATATTGTGAGTTGTGGTTGTTACACTTAAATAAAATGGAGAAACATGTGCGTGAGCTTGTCACCTGATAGAATTGTCGTTTTCACTGGAAGATGATGGTAATTTAATTTTCTATCGAAGTGTCTGAACTTTTGACGTCTAGTGCTCACTATTAATAATGCTTCAAGGAAAAGGTCATTTTTTATGATTGTTCATTTTTAAGGCACATAATAATATCCGTAATAATAATCCGTTTGTCCCGGTGTTTGTGTGCAGAGATGAAAGTTATGAAGGTGTACATTGAATTCTCATTGGATCAACCGAAAGGAGGGTTGCATTTTGTAGTACCTGATGTGGAAGGAAGTATGGCAGAAAGAGCAGCCCATGTTTTCTCCTTTGGCAACCAGAATTCCTCACGGTAAGCTGCAGACATTCATATGCATAAAAATGGAAGATCATTGTGATGGTAGTTATGGTTAAAGATTTTAGGCTACTTCCACATAGTGATACATAGGTATGTAATGATTCACTCGCAACCGGTTGAAAATCGATACAAATGTGTGACGATTCAAGTCGGTTGAAATGTTAAACGAATCGCGATACACGTTTTAAACAGCAGGGGCGTTTACTGTAGCTTTCTGTAGCTTACTGTGAAGTTGTGAACCTCGTTTTACAGCAAGCACACACTGGCGCGAAGCTAGCGAGTGTTTTCACTTCATTCATGGAACTTGAGCTTGTGTGAGTCAAGCTCAACTTCCATAGGAATGAACTGAAAACGCTCGGTTTGCTCGGCTCGCGCCGCGCAAGTGATAGACTGGTGTGCACGCGCCGTCAAACACATTGTGACGGCAAGCGTAGATGTTGACGTTGACTCATTCAAATCGGAGGTGTGGCGGCATTTTGACTTTCCGTAGACTAATAATAATCACCACGGTGAGAAGCACAAGTCACCTCCGTTTTCATGTAAAAGGCATTAATACGACAAGTGCGAGAGCCACGGAGATCACAAGGTGCATCAGTGTTTCTGTGGCAACCAGGTGTTGTATTTATTTTACTATTGATTTCTCTAAATGTGTAGCTACATCGATTTAGAATTTAATGATGGGTATGGCATATTTTTCTAAATGTGTTTTTTTTTTTTTTTTTTTTACTCTTGCTAGTGTAATGATACAAATTATAACAAAATTAAAACCCCTCTAAATGTGGTACTAATATTACATAGTCTTTTACTTATGGCGCTTTTCCACTGCATGGTACGGTACGGTTCGGTTCGGTACGGCACGCTTTGGCGCTTTTCCACTGTATGGTATGGTATGGTTCGGTTCGGTACGGCTCACTTGTGGTGCTTTTCCACTGCATGGTACGGTACGGTACGGCTCGCTTCGGCTCGCTTTAAATGGTACCTGGTCTGTTGAGGTTCCAAGCTAACCATACCGGTACTAAAATGTGACGTAAAAACACTGCAGATCACTGATTGGTCAGACAGAATCATCACTACCAGCGTCATTGGATTTGCGACATGAGAAACTAAACCCGCTAGATTTAAATAACCAGTAGACAACAGCCAACGCGGTAGCACCTGTTTTTTTACTTTCTTAAAAAAAAAAGAGCGAGCCGAACCATTCCGCGCCGAGTCGAACCGAGCCGTACCGAGCCGTACCATGCAGTGGAAAAGCGCCATTAGTGTGCGAAGGTACCAGTGCCCACCCTCTTGACCAGACAAGACAGAAAGACTGAGTTGAAACAACCTTGAAGGGATTTTTTTATTTATTTCAATGTAGTTTTTTATTTGACAAATATATTTTAAAATTAAAAAGAAATGTGCAGCATTTTGTCTGAGAAATAATGAAAGGGACACTTTTTCATTTATAATTTCTTAACCCCTTATCAAGCACCGGCCCGAGGGCGAGCCGTCGAGGGCGTGGCTATACTTTTATTACTTTTTAAAGCTTTGTTTTATAACAAATATTCAACTGACTATCATAAACTATGCATCATTTGAAAGCTAAAACACTCAAGAATCATGTTCTAAACTTGTTTTTGCAATCAATACACCAGAGAGGAAAGGGTTAAATGAAATGCAAAAGGACTCTTCATTTGAAAATGAGCAAAATGAAACGCTATACTCATCATTCATCTCGTATGGTTCATATCAGTTCGGACAAATCCAAGAAACAACAGCATACATTACAGTGTAAGGGTCCAGTCTTCTAAATGCATCCCACTTTTTAATCCAAAACAACGAAAAAATAGGGAAAAAATGAAATATCCTGCTCTGTTTGTATGAGCGTTTTTGACATAGAGTTTGCATCATGTTCAGTTTCAAAGAAATATCGATTCTAATCCGTATTCCAACACTCAAAAGCCATCTCACCCCCGTAGTTTAAACTCTTCCGGGTCGAATGGTACATTCTACTTCTCTCTACTTCAATAACAGGCTGTGTTACAGACCAAAACAGTAAGAGAGTCAGGCTTAGCGCGCTGTCCATCACGGAGCTGGGCTTTCGACTGGATAAAAGCCTGGATAATGCTATCCAATGTCCTTTGAGCTACGTTTTGATTGATGGGAGTATTCATAGACATCATATAGGTAGACGCCCTATCGACCGCTACTGCCTATTGGCACGGACGAGAATTGGAGCCGCCATCTTAAACCGGTCACTCGCTCCGCTCAGTGTAATCAGAATGGCAGGTGACATGAGCTGTCAGCGCATTAAATTAATCATATCTCACTGAATACTGAACTGATTTTCACGCGTTTTTTTTTTAGCTGCAAAGGTCATTCATGTAGCTATGATACAGGACACATGGTTCGGCGTATTTTAATATCCATAGTAGGCTTAACAGTAATATAATATTCTGCTATAAGATATAAAGTGAGTGACCAGACACAATATGTGTGATGAAGGATATAATGTATTTTATAAATCACACACTATAAATATAATAAAGAAGCAGAAACAGATAGTTGCAGTAAAGTAAGATATTTTAATAAGTTGAAGAAACAGTTTATGATTTGTGACACGCACATACACACGAACAGACACGAACAGACAGACACACACTCTCTCTCTCTCTCTCTCTCTCTCACCACACACACACACACACACACACACACACACACACACACACACACACACACACACACACACACATATGTTTGTTTTTGTGATTTATGAGGACATTCCATAGGCGTAATGGTTTTTATACTGTACAAACTATATATTCTATCCCCCTACACTGCCCCTGTCCCTAAACCTACCCCTTACAGGAGACATTCTGGATTTTAACATTTTTAAAAAAACATTGTTTTTTATGTTTTTTAAGCTATTTGAAATATGAGGACGCATGCAATGTCCTCATATATCACGTGTAAGTTGTAATACCAGTGTAATACCCATGTCATTATACACATTTGTGTCCTCATATCACAAAAACAAGCACACACACACACACACACACACACACACACACACACACACACACACACACACACACACACACAGAATGCAGCCACCGAATCCACCAAACGCAGCCACCTGTAATAAAAAGTGAGAAGAAGCTTTTCAACGTGTTTGCATCAGTAATTTCTATAAAATTAAGTTCGGACAACATTAAGCCTAAACCTTTTTTATTGTATGTGGATGTGGGAGGGGAAAATGTCGAGACTAAAGCCTTATTCGGATTAACGTTACAAGGGTAGATGGAGTAAGTTAATGTAATTTTACAACAGGACTTCTGTAATATCAATAGCCAAATCGCATATGATAAGATATAGGTTATCAATAAAACTAGAAGTTGGAGGGGTAACCCAAATAAGCATCGCTGTCATGCGTGTATTACATTGCTTCCTGATATCATGTGCGCAAACACAAATAACCTATACAACAGGGCAGTTGAATGCTTATCTGATAACCTAGAAGCTCTTGTAATTATTACTTTAACAGTTACCTCTCTCCATGCCGGGTGAACACCGGCTGATGCAGTAAACAGCATTTCACAACGATTTCAGTACAGTATAGCAAATATCCTTGCTCCTTCTCGATTATCTGGTAATATTCTATTCACAAAATACAACCAATAGTACGGTAATGTTAAGACTTACTTGTGAAAAGCCCCATTTTCGATGGTCCAGCGATTAGAACAGGAAAATGCTCCACAATGCTCTGGCATCTTATCTGCTGCCATGCAACGAAACTAGGAATACGACCGGTTCAAGATGGCGGCCGGATTTCTCGGTTTCCAGCGGCCAATAGGGCTTCTAGTCTCTATATGATTTCTATGGGAGTATTAGCCAACTAAAATCGATTGCAGTTCATGCAAGCATTTTCGTCATTCAAATGCGCAAAGTTTTCATTCACATGTGCGCTTTCCCGGCACGCACACACATAGTTAGCCGGCCAGAATGTAAACAGACACATAAACGCGATGTTTTGACACATGGAGCTTGCATAAATGCACGGATTTACTCTAAAGCTTATATCTGAGCATTTCTTTCATGGACCGTCGACTACAGAAGAGATTTGAAGGTGTTTTTGCAGAAGATGCAGAGGAGCAATGACGAAGAGCAACAGAAAGTAATAGGATATTCATTATAAGTATCAGTTTATTGCAATTTATTTGAGTAAAAACCACGTTTGTAATTGCAAATGTTCTAAAACATTTATGTTTTTCTTTTTATATATTTTATACATTAGTTGGAAAATGAACACTTCTGCAATGTCTATACATGTAGTGAGAAATCACTGTTTTTGCTATTAGAATTATTAGAATATATTTCAAAATAAAGATAATTTTGTTAAAATGTTCAAATGTTGTGCTGAAATAGTTTTTTTCTTGTGTGGTTTGAAGGGCATAACAGTTGTTGTTGACCTATGTAGTGTTTACCCCTTATGTAAAGTGGTTGGGTGCCAGGTGTCCATTTGGAGTCTCCAAATTGCATTTTGGAAAGGACGCCTATACTTTTCTTGAATAAAAGCTTACAGAAACTACATTTTTGGGAGTATCATCCTCAAATTTGAATCTAAACATGGTCAGACATTCAATTTTATCTTTATGGTGTTTTCGGGCCCTTAACATAAAAGTCTGATAAATTTTTCCCTAAGTGAAGTTAATTCAAAGAAATCGTGAGTCACATTCATGTAAATTTTACCTTGTTTTACTCTGTTCCTATGCTACTTTGAGTTATAATGACTCTTGGGTAACAAAGTTTCAAGTGTATAGTTTTAAAAAAGATCAAAGTTATTAATGTGGACCATAGGGTTTAAGAGCTACAGACATTTGTATTTGGGTATGTCATTGGGTATGTCAGAAAATTCTCAAAAAATGGGGCGCTGGATAAGAGGTTAAATTAATCACCTGTTAAAAAATCGTGAGAAAATCGTATCATGAAACCAGTATCGTGAATCGTATCGCATCGTGAGTTGAGTGAATCGTTACAGTATACTTGTCAAGTCATCCTCATTTATATAGCGCTTTTAACAATGTAGCTTGTTTCAAAGCAGCTTTACAGATATAAACACATAATTTAAGGTAACAGAGATTGGTTTGGTTTAATAGCGTTTCTTGAATAATGTTATTTCCAGCTAAAGTTACTTTTGATTGATTCACTTCCGTCGAAATGATCATATGTTATTATATTAGGGGCCGCTAGACGACACCGTTCTCTCTAAACAGACTTTAAACGTGAACCTGTGATAAACGCTGATGGCGTTCACATGCGCATTAAGAATTGATTCCATTGTTATGTGCGTTTGAATATATTATGTGCGCAGGTTTGTAACAAACAAACAAACATTTGTAAATGTTTTGTGCTCTTCATTGTAACAAACCATGTCTAAACAAACTACTTGTCTTGCCTATAAATTTTGATGCAGAATTTTTTTATTGTATCACTTCGGGTAGGTACGCGAACCAAATTTTCCACAACGCTTTATCTGTAGAGTGGTATAGTGATAGGGATCCTCCATAGGGAGAGGCTAATTGACACTTTAGCACTGCATTGTCATCGGGTCCAGGCAAAGGTCCTTTGTCAGATCTGGAAACGGCCTGGATCCGGCAGGCTGCGGGGATACCTCGGGATAAACAAAGACACTAAAATTAGCGTAGATGCCATTCTTCTTATGATGTAACGAGTACATGAGGATTTAAGGGAAATGTTCCCAGTTCCGGCTAACCTAATCTATGCAGCTATTCAACATTGAATTATAGAAGTCGATAATGTATTATGTGAATGCTAGGTCAAAGAGATGTGTTTTTAGTCTAGCTTTGAACTGACAGAGTGTGTCTGCTTCCCGGACAATGGTAGGAAGATTGTTCCAAAGTTTTAGTGCTAAATAGGAAAAGGATCTACCGCCAGCAGTTGATTTTGATATTCTAGGTATTATCAACTGGCCGTAACTTTGAGATCGCAATAGACGTGAAGGACTTTAATGCGTTAAGAGCTCGCTCAAGTACTGGGGAGCTAAACCATTTAGTGCTTTGTAAGTAATCAGCAATATTTAAAAATGTATACGATGTTTAATTGGCAGCCAATGCAGTGTTGACAGAACCGGGCTAATATGGTCATACGCCTTATTCACGGCAGCGCCATCTTTGATTTTAAATGAGAATGAAAGGGAGGCTGTGAGGGATAGACATGCATCTCTTCAATGGGCTGTACTGATATTTAATGTGTTTTCGGATTGTTCTGCTCATGAAACACTGGAAAAATATCTTTCCAAGAAATTTCAGTTTACAAAAAACTCCCGACAATATAAGCTGTGGAAAATTGTAAGTAATCTAGGAGCTTTATTCAGCTTTTTACAGCGGATGCCATTGGAAACACGGTAAGTCTATCCCTCACAGCCTCACTTTCATACCTGTCATGGCGCTGCTCTGAATAAGGTCCATACTTCCTGGTTCTGGTAAGAACTCTAGCTGCTGCGTTTTGGACCAGCTGTAGTTTGTTTATTAAGCGTGCAGGGCAACCACCCAGTAGAGCATTACAATAATCTAGCCTTGAGGTCATGAACGTATGAACTAATTGTTCTGCATTTGTCAATGAGAGCATATGACATAATTTATATATATTTTTAAGATGGAAAAATGCGGTTTTACAGATACTAGACACTTGTGTACAGAATACTACACGAAAAATGCCTACTGTGTTGAGCAGTATTTTTGAATTCACTGTTCTCATAAAAGAGTAGGCAAAAAGTATCCGAAAGAACTACTTCTGGCAAAATTCTGACGCGTGCATCCGATAGACACTTTACAATCTCATGAGGCCAGGGAGAATAGTTTTGAATGGCAGTGAAGTGACACCACTGACACTGGTAAGTCACATGATAGTGACAACATGGCAAATGTAATATGTCTGGATTACATTCATACTACACACATTCAATTATATAGAAAACATTTTGGTGGTCGCAGAGTTATTGCTTATTTAAAAAAAAGTACCTTGTCCGAGAGTATGCGATTTCGGATGCAGCAACTGACTTAATGAGTGAGTCATTGAATCATGCATTCAACCGATTAATTCAAGGGCTGATTCATTCAGTAACGAAACACTGCTGTGTGTTGCTCAGTCACAAAACAGTTCTGCTGTGGCTTTATTTGAATCTATTTTTGTTGGCAAAATAGAACAAAAACAGGCATATAGTATCACTTAATATTAAATTCTTGTTTAGGGCAATTCCATGCAAAGGTCATCTTTACCATGAAAAAATAAAGTTTTAACCAAAAGAACAAAACCCTTTTTAAGTTGTCCATTTAGGTCTGTAATATACTGTATTAATGTGCTTTAACAAAAAATAAGAAAATTGCCTTGTTTATCCACCAGATATGAGGTGAGCTTAAATTACATTTTCAACCAGCCATATTTCATGCTTTCAAAAAAAGGTATCAAAGACCCCCCTTTTTAAACTTTATTTTAACAGTAAGCATTTTGCAGAAAGATGGAGGCATGCCTGAGAAATAAATATACTAATTTGGTCATAACAGCACTGCCTGTTGAATTTATAAGGGTTATAATAAAGAGGTCTTGACGCTTCAGTGCACTGTCACGTCCATAACGTTTTAAAGGTTTAGTTTATTTAATAATCTTCAGAATCATTTCAGACAGTCTTCTTAATGTGAAAACACAGCCATTATGCGTCAACAAAAGTGCCATGATGGTTTGATTGTTGATTTTCCAAACATATTCTATGTATTTCAGACGCATCACATCCATAACAGGGTTTTTGTCACATCCATAACGTTGGTTTTTCCTCATAATGCACTTCATAAAAATATATATATTTTAAACATTGATATTTTTATGTTCAGCCAAGACCCCTTCATCATGTGGATAGCAATATACATTGGATTTAAAAGTTCACAGACTTTAAAGGAAATCGAACAGTATACCAAAAACTTTGTCATTTCCCGTCACATCCATAACGCATACATATTTTCCTTTTTTGGGGGGTGCTTAAATATATTTTAGAAAAACATATTTTGCCTGTAAATTCCCCAGATGGGGTGCTCTGAGTATGCATTTCCAATTTAAATATTGTAAGAAGTTTTTTTTTTCTGAGACATTTCGACTGTCTTTATGAGTTCAAATGTCACATTCATAACGCTGGAACCCCCGCTCTTCACGTGATATTGTTTAACTATATCAAATCATAGAAATATAAAAAAAAGACAGAAACATTTTTTGCCCCCAGATCTTGGAATTTTGTATTTTAATATGTTAAATCATGCAGAGAAAGCATGCACTCTTAAAAGTGTGCACACATCATGCAGGCAATATATATAGCGTCCCCTATGCACACCAACTTGTCTGTATGAGTTTAAAAGTACTATTGATTATTATATATTTCCTAATCATCTTCGCTAGGTTCTGGTTTCCATGTGTAGACTCGTACTCTGAGCTTTGTACATGGAAGCTTGAGTTCACAGTGGATGCCTCCATGGTGGCAGTGTCCTGTGGGGACCTAGTGGAGACAGTCTACACCAACGATATGCGCAAGAAGACCTACCACTACATGCTGCCCATCCCCACTGCGGCCCCTAACATTTCCCTGGCTGTGGGGCCTTTCGAGATTCTGGTGGACCCCTACATGCATGAGGTGTGTGTGAGAAAATCAAATGTCATTTTTAATGCCATAGTTTAGAAATTTGGAGGGTAAGACTAAGGTCAATTTCAAAGATTTTTGTGGGCAGAAAATTACTGCTTTTCACCTGATCTGTCTGAGTTGTCAACAATGTGGAAAGGTCTTCCAGTGGTTTTCCTTCAAAATAATACATAAAAGTAAATTAAACAGGAATATATTATATATAACACTTCGCATTTCGCTTAACTATACATATTTCATTTGTTTAACATTCTGTAAATTCGATACATTTACTTCGTAGACATACTTCTCTGATATATCCTTTCTGGTCTTTGTTTGCTCTATTGTCTGTGTTTCTTTGTGGGTATCATTATCATATAAACAAATGTTTTTAATGGTTTTATTTTTATTTAACAACAATAACCCTGAGTAATACTACTGCTTAAATATTATTTTGTGTTTTTTACGGTGTAATAGTAACACATGATGTGGGCAAAACAGGAGATAAAGTGCAATGCTCGTTAAATTACTTTTATTAGAAAGCAAACTAAACACTGCTGCAAGGGTGTTTCTAATGCAGCTGTTGAGGTATCAATGGTACATTTTATAATTTTATTTCATCTGAGTGCTGTAATCCATCTCTATACTATTGCATATTTTGTATATTTTTATATACGCACTACTATTAATTAAGTTATTTAATATATACATATGAACACAATTTCTTATGTAGTTTATATACACTACCATTCAAAAGTTTGGGGTTGGTAAGATTTTTAATGTTTTTAAAAGAAGTCTCTTCTGCTCACCAAGGCTGCATTCATTTGATTAAAAATGCAAAACAAACCCAGTAATATTGTGAAATATTATTCCAATGTAAATCATCTGTTTTCTATGTGAATATATAGTAAAGTGTCATTTATTCCTGTGATCAAATCTGAATTTTCAGCATCATTACTCCAGTCTTCAGTGTCACCTGATCCTCCAGAAATCAGTATAATATGATGATCTGATGCTCAAGAAACATTTATGTTTTTATTATCACAGTTGAAAACAGTTTTGCTGCTTCATATTTTTGTGCAAACCATGATTAATTTTTTTCAGGATTCTTTGAAAGTTCAAGAGAAAAGCATTTCATTAAAAATTTTATATTTTGCATTATTATAAATGTCTTTACTGTCACTTTTGATCAACTGAATGCGTCCTTTCGGAAGAAAAGTATTAATTTCTTAAAAAAAAAAAAAAATCGTATTGACCCCAAACTTTTGAACGGTAGTGTAAGTACACTATAAAAAGTTCCTTAAAATGATATTAAAAAGTATTAAAGTTCCTGCAGATACTCTGCATAGACATACCTGACATTGTTATTGACTTGAACAAGTTTCCCTTTTGCAGTTGTCCACTAGATGGTGGTGTGCTTTTTTTATTTATAAATATGTGATATGGACTGCCAGAATGTTTAATGTCCTAACTGTAGGGGAGTCACGGGTTAGATGCATTAGATCATCCAGATTTCCCAGATCGAGAGAATTAGGTACATACTTATAATATATAACCAATATATATGTAATAAACTTTTCCAAATATAAATGTTGTCCAATGCAATTATTGTTGCTTTTTTATTCACTAAATTGTTCTAAATCAAATATGTTGTGCTTTCACAGGTGACTCATTTTTGCTTGCCTCAGCTTCTGCCCCTGCTGAAGCACACCATGTCCTACCTGCATGAGATTTTTGAGTTCTATGAGGAGATCCTCACCTGTCGCTACCCATATGCTTGCTTCAAGACCGTCTTTGTGGACGAGGCTTATGTGCAGGTGTCATCATATGCATCAATGAGTATTTTCAGGTATGTTTATAATGACATTACAGGGTTTTTCTGGGTCCAAAATGGTCTTCAATGGTGGCGGATGAACATGGTCATCCACACACGCAGTACACTGTACTCTTATCCATGTGAACTGCAAGCCCAGTACTGACGAGAAATCAAAAATCAATTCAAAGAAACTGTTTGTAATATTAAAGCTGCAGTCCGTAGCAATTTCCCTTT
The DNA here is from genome assembly GCA_036326025.1 of Chrosomus eos. Lineage (NCBI taxonomy): Eukaryota > Metazoa > Chordata > Actinopteri > Cypriniformes > Leuciscidae > Chrosomus > Chrosomus eos. Next base: position 29,729,888 of record CM070831.1, read on the forward strand.
TTGTCGTCATCTCTGTTCGAAATCTGTAACTGCAGTGATTCGCGGAATTATCATCTTTACGTGGGTTGTAAATCGGCATGAACACAGTGTTTTGAGGCGAGTGCTGCTGTCAATCACCGCGCTGTGTGGATACTGTCATTCAGAATCACAGATTCACTTTTTGAAAGCTTGACCAACATAAGAATTTTCACTGGAAAATGTCTTCTGAACAAGTAACATCCATTTTTGTTCTGATCAACTAAGGGGGAAAAAGCATTCGACATGACAAGCGATCGTTAGATTTACAGATTTACAGCGATTTACAGCAACCGTGCAAATCATAGCCTACTTAAATTTGTTCTCAAATTTTTCGTTAACAACATCAGCATTGCATGACTACCGTTACTTAATGTGTTTTATGATTACCTGTGTAGTTCAGAAATCATATTCTCCATAATAGCTAAACGAGAAAGGCACAACAAAGGAAACTCCATAACTGTGTGAATTAAGAAAACGTACTGTTACACGATTGAACTATTGAAATGTCTTAATTGTTCAGCAGAAAAAGCCGTCTCTTCTTCCGTTTCGAATGCCTTCGGGATTTCACGCACCTTTCAAAAGCCCCACCGATGTGTATCCTTGTGTTCGCATGAGACGGTTTCTTTCTCTTTCCACCTTAAATACGAAGTACGAAGTCTTTTGGGTTTTATAACTGGTTAATCTCCAGTTGACACTGATGATTGTTGTTTGGATCTTTCTGGATCCGCCATAAGTTTAATCATGTAAAGTGCTGCGAGAAAAGCCTATCTCCACATCTCCTCACATGCAGTATAACCGGCTAGCCGAAACTCCTCCTTTATGTGTACGGATGTGACGTAATGACGCAAAGACATGCTCGAATTTCCCGCGAAAACCCACCAGTACCACTGGAATTAAAATCATTATTATTACAAGCTAACCGTTTTGAATCTAGCTATGGCAAGCAGATAGTTTTGAACACTGGCTGAAGATGTTTTTTTAAAATAATTAATTTGGGTTATTTTTAACTTAAAAAAGTTACGGACAGCAGCTTTAACTAGGGGTGGGCAAGAGTACTCGTACATGACAGCGACGATCGATCTTGAAAACGATGATCGCCCTGAATTATATTTGTCTTTTTTTCTGATTGGTTATTGTGGCATTTGGGGCGTTTCCAGAGGTCTGATATGTTAGCATTACATAGCACGCCTTCCAGATCGGCGAAATAAAGTGAAACTGGATTAGAAAGCTCGCTGCAGTGATGCCTGGAATCACTTTGATCATGCATTTAAGTGCAAGATGTGCAATTATCAATTTATCAGATACAGCACATTGTAATGAGAACACGAAAGAGCGCGTCCACAACAAGAGTTACACATCAGATCAGAGAAGCACAATCAAGTTTATGTGCGCATTCGCGTCCTTTTGTGCAGACGTTGTAAGATTACCTTTATATAGTCTATATCTGATTAATCTCAAATATGAGACGCATTTGATTGAGTTTAATAACCAGCTAGCAAAACGCTGCAGTTTACCGACCGTTCATTCACTTCAGCTCTAATGCAGAGTTTCAGCTCAAATGCAATGTCGGACATTATTGACTATCATTGGGTTATTTGAGATGGTCATATTCCTTTTAGATTGGCCATTTCTTTTCAAAATCATTGATGATATTAATAGTGCAGCAGTGCTAATTTGGTCTTATTTTTTAACAGTAAACCTGTTTTATTTAGTTCTCATTTTTTAACAGTAAACCTGTTTTATTTCGGTTTCATTTTTTAACAGTAAACCTGTTTTATTTCGGTTTCATTTTTTAACAGTAAACCTGTTTTATTTCGGTTTCATTTTTTAACAGTAAACCTGTTTTATTTCGGTTTCATTTTTTAACGGTAAACCTATGTTTTATTTAAAGTTGTTTCTCGTTATGACAAAAACGCTCAGTGATGACTTTATATCATTAAAAATAAAATAAGTGCAAGATGTGCAGCGCCAATGTACATGCCGTATATTGCATTATAATGTGAACAGGATTGTGATAATGTTGTAAATTATGTGCTTTAGTTTCCCGTGTATCAGCGCACTGTTAAGGGAAGAGTGAATCCAGATTTTCCCTTCAAACCATAGACTGTAAAAAAGTTGTAATGTTACATTTATTATCTGTTTTAAGTTTAAGGAAAAGCATGTCTTATGCATATATTTATCTTAATGTAACTTATTATTCTACCCTATTCTATACTATCCACTTTCTGCTGTAATGTTGAAATTTCTCACTTGTGAGACAAATAATGGCTGATCTAATCTAATCTAATTTATTTTATGTATGATATTTGATTATTAATAATCTCATATGATGTGTCATAGAACAGGCTTTAGTTTACTGGAGATAATTTACTCTTCAGCTTTACCTCAAGCAACTATTTATTTTGGATGTTTCTTTTAAGATAACATTGATGCATCATAATCTAGCAGGCTTATTTTTTTTCTAGTCATACATTCACGTTTTCATTGACATGTTTTCGTGTCATATTTATGTCAACATTAATTTTTGTAACAGTCTTAAAATATTTTAACTGGTTGCTGTTTTAGCTGTTTGGAAAGTGTTGTGTTGTGTTGTGTTGAGTGTTTATATTATTTAAATTAATTGTTACAAACATTATTAGTTTGTACCTGTGGTTGGTATGCCCTATAGGCGGGGCTTCAGCCTATAAATAGACTTGCTGGTTAAAAGGATTTCAGTTCTGACTGTGAACTCAGAGAAATCAACCACTGAACAGTGTTGTGAACATTGGGCCATTTGGTTTAGCCAAAATTAGCACATTGTTGCAGTTTTCTTTTCTTTTGTACAGTTTTTATTTATTTTTGTTTTCTCCTGCACTGTAAATATTTTAGCACCTTCCAATAAAACACCATTTTGGATTTTGCATCAACTTTTTTGTACAGCACGTCATTTCCCTTTTCCTCTCCAACTGGTTGGCTTCCCAACATATGGTGTCAGAAGTGGGATCCTCCCACCAGTGAGTGACGTGCCTGCATAAGGTAATGTCCTGCTGACATGCCACCCAAAACGAGGGGTCAGCCTGTAGAGGGCACAGATGCAGTAATGGACCAAGGTGCTGTTGGAGGTGTTGCCGAGGAGAGATTGCTGACTGCGGAAATCCCAGCTACTGGGGGAGATGCTGCCATCACAGCGCTGGCACAAATGTTCCAGTCATTCATGCAGTACCAAAAGGATCGGGATGAAAGGCAGGAGAGGGATGCTTCTCGCCGCGAACAAAATAACAAGGTCCTCAGCCACCAGGTCACCCAAATGCAGCTAGACATGGAGCGGACAAGGCATGGAGCATCGGAAGGAGCTGCAAAGCGGGTGATAGACCATGAACCCCGAATAGCCAAGCTGGAGGACAGTAATGATATTGAACACTACCTTACAACTTTTGAAAGACTTGCAGAGGTGTATCAGTGGCCAAGGGACGACTGGGCCGTTCGTCTTATTCCCTTGCTAACGGGCAAGGCCAGATGTGCTTTTGTTGCTATGAATCCCTCACATACCACAGACTATGACCAAGTGAAAGCTGCAATCTTGAAAAAATCTGAAATCAGTGCAGAGACATACCGGTTGAGATTCCGGTCCCTTAGTACCCCTGCCGATGAGACCCCTACGGAACTCTATATCCGACTGAAGGACTTGTTCTCCAAATGGGTACACTATGAGCAAAGCAATAAGAGGGAAATTATGGAGTCCCTTGTGCTGGAGCAGTTCCTGCGAGTGTTGTACCCTGAGGTGAGGACTTGGGTAAAGGAAAGAGATCCTGACACCGCTGCAGAGGCTGCAATATTGGTTGAGGCCTACATGGCTGCACGGAGGGGACCTGGAACTACTCGATATGCTGGCTTTGTTATATGCCCCGGCCAGAACAGTTAAGAACACAGCCCGAACGGGAGCCAGTCATCACTGTACTGTTAAATGGAAAACCCCTTTCAGCGTTAGTGGATACAGGTTGTTCCCATACTCTAGTACAGGCCCAATATTTACCCAGAGATTCCTGGAGTGAAGGAGACACAGTAACAGTTTGTTGTGTGCATGGGGATAGCACTGAGTTGCCTACTGCTGAGGTTTATATTGAGGTCTGTAATCAGTCATATCTGATGAATGTGGGTGTTGCTACCAAATCGCCATATCCTGTACTGTTAGGTACTGACTTCCCTGTACTAGCTGAATTGGTGCAAAAGACTGTATGGTGTGGTGTTGTCACGAGAGCCCAAGCAAAGCAGCTTACTCAGGTTCCACAGCTCCAAGAAATAACACCGGACACACTGCAAGAAATGCCCTTCAGCTCTGAGGCTAGTTTAGGTGAGTCACGGCCTACAGAGCAGGAAAGGCTGCAGAAACGCAGGGAGTGGGTTGAGGGGTTGTTGGAAACTTCAGAGCAAGCTGAGGAAGGGGCAGAAGAACCCGAACTCACGGAAGCAGACTTAGTTGTCCCTGGTAATCTAGCCCAACTTCAGCGTGAAGACTTAACCTTAACGGAATGTTTTAAACAGGCTGAGGAAAATGAGGGTGTTGTGTCTTTGCTTGGTGAGACTTTTGTGGTAGAAAATAGTCTTTTGTACCGACAGAGTAAGGAAGACGGACTGCAGCTGGTAGTACCTAAGGCATACAGGAAAGAGGTTTTAGAACTTGGGCATTCTATTCCCTGGGCAGGTCACTTGGCTTTTATGAAGACATTTATGCGAATTGCAAAAAGATTTTACTGGCCAAAGATGTACAGTAGGGCTGTGTATTGGCAACAATCTGTCGATACGATACGCATCACGATACATGGGTCACGATTCAGTATATTGCAATATATTTCGATACTGTGCATAAGGAGATATATTGCGATTTTTTTTTTTTTTTTTTTTTTTTTTTTTTTTTTTTTTTAAAGTAGGACTATAATTTTAGAAAAAGTATTATTTAAAAAAAAGACATGATGTGCATAAAAGTCAAACAAGTTTACTTTAGGTAAACAATTCAGTACACAGAAAATCAAACTGCCAGTTTGGGATTGTGGTTCACAGGTTCTATAGTGAGCAAATTTGTATATGATCAAGTAGGCCATGATAAAAGAAAATACATAGCCCCTGTCACAATACATAACACATACACATTATGTGTGCAATCTGAAAAAAGAAAAGACATTTGTCTGTCAATAAAAAAAAATTAAAATGCTTGCACTTTTCCTAGTACACAGGGTACATCCAACACGTTTTGTGTTGCAAAAAAACGAACAAGATTCCTAAAGGAAACATTGAGGAACAAATGTAAATAGTCAGTTAAGCAAAATACATAGCCCCTGACTCTGACATCTAAGCTAATGCATAACACATAAGGTGCAATCTGAGGTGCAATCTGTCATTTAAAAAAATGCTTCCACTATTATTCATACACAGGGTACATCCAACACAACATACCGTAAAACTTCAAATAATAGCCGAGTCCCAAATAGACGCCTGTCTCTTTTACACGCTGGTGCGGCGACAGGTTTGGGTAAATAAAGGCCGGTCTCAAATAGAGGCCGGGTCTGTTTTTTAGTTTCGGGTTGTATTTAATCTTCTAAAAACCGTCAGATCGTCCGCTTTTTGGCACCGCCAAAGCAAATTTGTGTCCCGCCAAAGCCTTTTTTGATCGGTGAGTGATGTAGAATGACTGCTGCGCAAACGAGCAGAGATAGAGCGAGAGAGAGCGAGAGCCCTGGCCGCTCGCGCGCGCACGCGCACTGTCACGTCTTCAAATAACAGTCTTGCTTTCTCTCCCTCGCGCATATTAATAAAAAATAGGCGAGGACACTAGTGGTGCTTCTCAGCATAGCCATCTAGTGGTAGGGATTTAAACAACATAAACGGGAACCACGGTCTTACCATGAATATTTTTCCTCGTAAAAAAAAAAAAAATCGATATTGCGTTTTTGAAAATCGATACAGTATTGCAAAATAAAATATCGCGATACTCAAGTGTATTGATTTTTTTCTTACACCCCTAATGTACAGTGAGGTTAAGGAGTTCTGTAAATCTTGTCCAGAATGCCAGCTTTGTCAATGTAGTTGACACTCCTTTTAAGAGAATAGGAGTTGACGTAGTTGGGCCTGTGGAAAAGAGTCAGAGAGGGAACCGATTTATCTTGGTTATTTGCGATTACGCTACCAGGTACCCTGAGGCATACCCATTACGAGAGGTCACAGCTAAGCAAATAGCCACTGTACTCCTACGATTTTTCTCGCAGGTTGGCATACCTCAGGAAGTGCTCACAGATCAGGGTCCAAACTTCATGAGCCATACCCTACAAAAAGTATATCAATTGCTGGGCATAAAGAGAGTACGAACCACCCCTTACCATCCTCAGACTGATGGTCTTGTTGAACGTTTCAACCAGACCTTGAAAACCATGCTGAGGAAATATGTTTCTGACACGGGCAAGGACTGGGACAAGTGGCTTCCATTCCTCCTGTTTGCATATAGGGAGGTGCCTCGTGCATCTACAGGGTTCTCGCCATTTGAACTGCTGTATGCTCACCATGTCAGAGGGCCTCTTGATGTACTAAGGGAGAGTTGGGAGGCCACTGATAAGCCTGACAAGAAAAACATTCTCTCCTATATACTAAAGATGAGGGAGCATCTGCAGAAGACAACAGCCCTTGCACGAGAAAATCTCCTGCAGTCTCAAAAACGTCAGAAAGAGTGGTACGACCGAACAGCCAGATCCCGTACATTTGAGCCAGGTGAAAAGGTCTTGTTATTGTTACCAACGAGTGAGCATAAACTGCTGGCTAAGTGGCAGGGCCCCTACCAAATAAAGAGGAAAGTGGGTCCTGTGACATATGAGATCGAGATCCCATCCAGGACCCAGCCCTTGCAAATCTTCCATGTTAACATGTTGAAAAAGTGGTATGCTCGTTCCACACAACAAGGACCTACGTCTGAGGAAGTGGCGGAAACCACAACTGCTTTGTTCGTGAGATCCGTGGAGGGAGAGGAGGAACTAGAGGAACAATACCTGCCTGGTCGTCAGGGAAACAGTGAGCTGAACTTTGAGCACCTGGAAGATGGTCAAAGGCAGGAACTTCTGCAATGCATCCCAGCCCAACTCTTTATGGAGACACCTGGCAGGACAAACGTTATCCACCATCACATCACTCTCAAAGATCCCAAAACCATTCGTCAGCCAGTATACCGGGTCCCAGAAAGACTTCTACCAGTTATGAAGGAGGAGTTGGAGACCATGCAGAGCCTTGGTGTGATTGAACCTTCAACTAGTGAATGGAGCAATCCCATTGTCCTAGTGCCTAAGAAGGATGGCAGTCTCAGATTCTGTCTGGATTTCCGCAAGCTCAATAGTGTGAGCAAATTTGACCCGTATCCCATGCCAAGAGTGGATGAGGTAGTGGAGAGTCTTGGAAGAGCAAAGTATCTCACCACACTTGACCTCTGCAAGGGGTATTGGCAAGTTCCACTAAGTTCGGAGAGCATGGAGGTGACCGCATTTAAAACACCCTTTGGACATTTTCAGTTCCGTGTCCTTCCCTTTGGGCTTCACGGAGCTCCGGCTACTTTTCAAAGGATGATGGACCAGATCCTCCGCGGGACTGAAAAGTTTGCTGCGGCATACTTAGATGACATAATCATCTACAGTCAAACTTGGCAGGAGCATATGAGTCATCTGAAGCACGTGCTACTGAGAATTAAGAGTGCTGGTCTAACCATCCGCCCAGACAAATGCACCCTAGCCAGGACTGAGACACAATACCTAGGGTATGTGCTGGGTCATGGAGTAATACGTCCACAGGTGGGGAAAGTGGAGGCCATCAAGAATGCTGAACGGCCAGTGACCAAGAAACAGGTCCGTTCTTTCCTTGGACTTGTGGGGTGGTACAGGCGTTTTATCCCCAACTTCTCTGAACGAGCATTTACCCTAACGGATTTAACAAAAAAAGATAAGCCAAATAAAGTTGACTGGACTCAGGACTGTGAGAGGGCTTTCCAGGACCTAAAGGACTCCTTATGCACAGAGCCTGTTTTACAGAGTCCTGACTTTAAGAAGACTTTCACTGTACAGACCGATGCTTCTGAGCATGTCATTGGGGCTGTACTGCTTCAGGAAGGTCAAGGTCAGCTCCAACCGATTGCCTACATCAGCAGGAAGCTCCTTCCCCGTGAATCCAGGTATTCCACAGTTGAGAAGGAGTGTCTGGGAATTAAATGGGCATTGGACGCTTTACGATACTACCTGGTGGGACGCAAATTCACCCTTGAGACTGATCACAGGGCATTGGCCTGGTTGGGCCGTATGAGAGACACAAATGCTCGTATCACCAGATGGTTTTTAGCCATCCAGCCATTTGACTTTGAAATTTTGTACAAAGCTGGATCACAAAATTGTACAGCAGATTACCTCTCTAGGACACCTCAGGTGTCTGAGGAAGGGGGGAGAAACTATGTTGGGAAGCCAACCAGTTGGAGTGGAAAAGGGAAATGACGTACTGTACAAACAAATAGGGGTGTCACGATTTCGATTTTAAATCGAAATCGATCGAAATTTAGTCACAATCTCGATAATCGAATTCAAAAATGGAATCGTCGATACTGCCACGCCCCCATGTCACGTCCAGTCGGTTTGCAAAGCGGAAAAAAACAGCGTTGAAGTGCTGCGAGTCCTCTACCTCAGTTACAGCCAGTCAAAAGATAGCATGGCTACTGCAGATGCAGGAGACCCATCGACAGGACTTCTGACCTCCTCTTTCACTAAAGTCGCCGGTGTGGGACAGTGGGAGTATTTCTGATTTCCAGTGAGTTATGTTGACAACGTTCACATTCGTGTTCAAAGTTCACGCTTCAAAAAAGCCACACTTTGCAAGCTCTGCTACTGTATGTGCGTCAGTGCGTGTACCATATTCTTCCACTTTTTAAATTAAAACTTTAAATTGACAAAAACAGCAGACTCAGAACAGTATAAATCTTTATACAATAAATCTAGCATGTCACAAATAACTTGATTCTCCACCTCCAAGAATGAGAAAAGTGTCGTTCATTTCCGCACCGAGTCTATTTTTGCTGTGCTGCACGCGCCGAGTTAAAGTGACAGCGCACAGTTCGCGGTCAAAATGAACATGACATGAAAATGTTGTAATTTCATCATAAATGCATTTAATTAAATTCTACATTAAATACTAATATTTTTCACAGTCATGTTTGTACTTTAAGACCGAGGTAAAGCAAGGAAAACATATATGTATCTGTTAAACCTTGTTTGTTTTGTTGTGAACTTGAATGTCATCTTCTGTGAATAAGACTGCAGTTACAAAAGAGAAACTACATGGCAGGTTATTTTGCTTAAGTTTCTAATTGACTGAAGATATAAGTTATTGTAACATTATTTTGTTAATAAATGTTTTAAATTTGACAATGTAGTGTGGTACATTGCGAACAAAGGTCATATATTATATTACATAAATGTCTAGTCTAAAAATGGCATCGCAAACTGTGCTTAAAAAAAATACATGTAAAAATCGAGAATCGAATCGAACCGTGACCTTAGAATCGAAAATGTAATCGAATCGAGGATTTGGAGAATCGTGACACCCCTACAAACAAACAGTGCAGGAGAAAACAAAAATAAATAAAAACTGTACAAAAGAAAAGAAAACTGCAACAATGTGCTAATTTTGGCTAAACCAAATGGCCCAATGTTCACAACACTGTTCAGAAGTTGATTTCTCTGAGTTCACAATCAGAACTGAAATCCTTTTAACCAGCAAGTCTATTTATAGGCTGAAGCCCCGCCTATAGGGCATACCAACCACAGGTACAAACTAATAATGTTTGTAACAATCAATTTAAATAATATAAACACTCAACACAACACTTTAACTTTCCAAACAGCTAAAACAGCAACCATTAACAGAGAGAGAGTTTAACAACAAATGATATGGTAAACACAACTGTTTCTAAATTCCCCCTCCTCTGACATCACACTAAAAGGGTATCTTCCACAGGAAGTGATGTGGCTGTTGCTTTAAAAATCAGTTTAACCTGGATTATGGGTTTGGTTGTACAGAGTGTGAACCGGGAAGTTTAACTGCAATAAGGTTTGTGAAAAATATGGGAAAAAATAAAGGTAAATATAGCTGCGAGCAGCGATTACGGGCCCAAGCCGGTGGCACCGCAACCCTGGTGCACCAGGGTGGCGGTACCGCCGGCTTTAGCCCTTCATCGCTGCTCGCAGCTATATTTATTTATATATATATATATTAGGGGTGTAACGGTTCACAAAATTCACGGTTCGGTTCGATACGATACACTAGTGCCACGGTTCGGTTCGGTACGGTTCGGTACATTTTCAATGCAGCAAAAAGAAAGAAATGCCAGAGAAATTTCCTTGATTTTTTTTTTTTATAATATTTTTATTAAAACTAACATCATAAAGTATGATATATTTTTTTTTACTTTGAGCAATGATGGAGCTATACTTGACTTTTCTTAGGAGCATATAAAACAAAACAGCTCCCTGGACAAAATGAAATGTTATATTGTAGTAGTTATAAACAAAGGTTTATTTTAGTTCAGATTAACATTTGAGGGCAGCAATTGTATTCATAATGTCAAAATAAACCGACGTAATGTTACTTGAAAGCATTATATCCTACTATTCCTGCTAAACCTCCATGGTTACTGTAAATCCATGGTGAATGTTGCTGATGTGGACACTGAATAGTTAATTCATGGCACAATGTTTCTTCCTGGTTTCCACGTCAGCGCGGTTTGATCCGTTAATAACGGAGAAATGTGAATGTTTCTTACTACATCTCGCAGCGATGTTATTACTTCAAGTTCAATAGCGAATTCAAATACTTTTTTTACTGGCTGTCTCAGCCCTGTGTAGTAACAGAGATCGGCTCGCGCTGCATTGGTCCAAACTGATAAACAGTCCGTCAACCACATAATAACCTCAACCTAACGAGTAACTCAGTTTCGTTCCGCTTACATTACATTTGCCATTTGATGTTGGGCAATGTTGTGGTCGCACCAGCATCTAGAGTGCACTTGCCACGCGCAACGCGGCGCGCGCCTATATTTAAAATAACGAAATTTTGGTCGGCAGGAAAAAAAAGTCCAACGAACCGTTCGGTTTGAAAATGCGTATTGAAAACCGAACCGAAAGCCTCGTACCGAACGGTTCGATACGAATACACGTATCGTTACACCCCTAATATATATATAAAATATATATATATATATATATATATATATATATATATATATATATATATATAAAGCCGGTGGCATCGCCACCCTGGTGCCTTTAGGGTTATTGTGCACGACGTGACACAAAATATCTGCTCGCTATCTGCCGAACGGCTCTGGTAGTCCCGCTTCAGCACTGATGATGTTGTAGAAATAGTGTGCTCTGGTTGGTCTGGATTATTCGGGATTTTTTATTTTATACAGAAATAAGTTATTTATAATTCAGATGAGAATAAAGTTAGTGTTGATTAAAATGAAGGAAAACAAATATATTGATCTGAAATATAGCACATTCATTTTACATTTATTTAGGTTCAATTACCAAACATACAATCTTAATTTAATTTAAAGCAAACAATACATTTGAAATACATGAATTGTATGCACATTTTTTTTTATAAAAAATATATATATATCCAAAAAGACAAGGCTTAAAAACTCTTGTCACTGTAACAGACACAATCTCTCTCTCTCACACACACACACACACACACACACACACACACACACACCACACACACACACACACACACACACAGACACACACACACACACGTCAAGTCACATTTTAGATGCAATATTGAATAAGCAGAAAAATCGGATTTTCTGCTCTGAAAATATAAATAAGCATACAAATTGAATAAGCACTTTGAATATTCTAAACAGAATAAGCATTAGTCGCTAATGAATAAGTACTAGTACTTAATGGAATAGATACTAATATCTAAAAAAAGTACTAGTAGCATGAAAATAGAGACTAGTATGTTAAAATGATTAAATGTTAAAACGGCTTGCCATATTGGCTCAGAGAGAGAGAGAGAGAAAATGACATTTTAGATAATAGCACCTATTAATAGATACTAGTATTTATTCAATAAATACTAGTTCTAAGTCATTACATACTAGTACCCACACACACACACACACACACACACACACACGTCAAGTCACATTTTAGATGCAATATTGAATAAGCAGAAAAATCGGATTTTCTGCTCTGAAAATATAAATAAGCATACAAATTGAATAAGCACTTTGAATATTCTAAACAGAATAAGCATTAGTCGCTAATGAATAAGTACTAGTACTTAATGGAATAGATACTAATATCTAAAAAAAGTACTAGTAGCATGAAAATAGAGACTAGTATGTTAAAATGATTAAATGTTAAAACGGCTTGCCATATTGGCTCAGAGAGAGAGAGAGAGAAAATGACATTTTAGATAATAGCACCTATTAATAGATACTAGTATTTATTCAATAAATACTAGTTCTAAGTCATTACATACTAGTACCTATTAAATAGATACCAGTACTTATTCATTAGCTACTAATACGTATTCAAAAGAATATCTAAAGAATAAGCACTACTATCTAAAGAATAGGCACTAGTACTAAAGAATAAGCACTAGTCGCTAATGAATAAGTACTATTACTTAATGGAATAGATACTAGTATCTAAAAAATAAGTACTAGTAGCATGAAAAAAGAGACTACTAGGTTAAAATGATTAAATGTTAAAACGGCTTGCCATATTGACTCAGAGCATCAAAAGCATCAAACAAGAATATTAAGGTTTGATGCGTTGCCACAGCAACAGTTTCAAAGATATCAAGAATCCCTTCACAGGTCTTCATCTGCAGTGTATTTACATTATACAGATGAAGTTTGAAGCAAATCGGGTAAAAATAAGAGGGTGATTTCAAAGCCTTTAGGAAGTGACACACTTCCTGCTGCCAGTTGGTGGCGCTATAACTTTGACTCACAATAGTCACATCCATGTGATCGGACTCTTACAGCGAACACACTGCTGAAGTTTCATCAAGATCAGTTAATGTATGCAGAAGTTATAACACACTTCCTGTTTCCATTATTCGCCATAAATTCGTTTCCTCGCCACGGCCAAACCGTTCGAGATATCAAAAATCCCCTGGCAATTTTTCATCCTCAATGTCTTGACTTCATGCTGACTGAGTTTCGTGGCGATTGGTTGAATTCTCTAGGAGTAGTATATCGAATTCCAGGGGCATACGCTTTCAAACAAACCATAATAGCCGACTTCCTGTTGGTAGAGCCCTGCACGGGCCTCAAATCTAGGCCCTAGCCCGGCCCTGGCCCGAGACGCTCAGGCCCTAGCCCGGCCCGTGTCCGACAGCTCATCAGAATGATCAGCCCGAGTCCGACCCGAGCCCGTTTATAAAAAAAAAAAAAAAAAAAAGGATAATACACAGCCTGCCCTATGTTGCAGTCAGTAAACCAGATATGTTTCGTTTTCAAAGGCAAAGTATTTACCGGTAAGTTTATTTTCATTTCTTTATAAAGTTAATTAAGAAAAAAAATGTTTTTTTATTTTTATGACGACCAAGTAGCCGACAGCGAGTTAAACATGTTTGATCCATTGATTTATAGCCTCTCAAATCAACACTTTACTTGGCTACAATAAAATCCATAGATATAAAACATCTTAAGCATATCACACAGACAGTTAACGTTAGTTTAAACGTTTGTTTAAACGTTTTTTGTCATTTTTGAAAAGCTGAGGCAAACTGCTCTGCTGCTCAGAGCAACAGCGCTCGCAAACTAAATGAGTTTATACAATAGGCTAACAATACAGAGAACGCAATCTAAAAAAAATCAACATAAATTACATTAAAAACAACCATGCAGGTTATCTTACCTCAAAAATCAAGTCTTCACTACAGAACATGGCCATTCTTATATCCACCTTACATCCTTGTTTCCAACAGACTCATGAAAATGAAGTCAAACAAAAAACAGCCTCCAAACATGGCTAAGAACAGTCTCAGAGCATCGTGAAGAAAAAGCACAGCATCCACAGTGAAAGGTTTTAATCCAGTCGTACTTTTTCCAGCTGCGCTGAAGTCACGCTCGCTACCGGGACTCTAAACACAGAACGAGCCGGTCGCGCGAATCTCACATCGCGCCGCCGGGAAACCTGTGCGCGTGCGTGTGTGTGTGTGTGTGTGCGTGAGCGTGAGCAGACTGTCATGTCAGTCATATGTCAGTGTGATAGGTTATAAAACGTCTTTCTATGTTTGCGTTTAATCGTCATCTTCTCATATTTATTTTAATTAATGTCTAAAATATGCTATAAAAAAGATAAGCCTAAAACCCGGCCCGGCCCGCGTGTGAACTATGACGTGAAAATTGGCCCGAAGCCCGGCCCTAGGAGCGTAAATAAGTCGGGGCCCGTCGGGCTCGGGCTGAAATGCAGGCCTCTACCTGTTGGGCTGGGGTAAAAAGTAAAAGTACAAAGGATATATGAATCGATGAGATCTATATGTGTACCAAGTTTCATATTATTACATGCAAGCGTGTTTGATTTATGGACCAAGTTTTCGGACCCTGTTCCAGGGGGCGCTGTCGAGCCCCCCTGCCACGCCCGGGTACCAGCTTCAGCCCGGCCCTGATGGCCGCGGGTTCTGACCCGTGTGCAAAGATTCAAGAGTTTTTGAGCACGTTAAGGGCCCCAAAGGTGCGCTGAGAGTCTCAAAAGTATCCAAAAAGAATATTAAAGTTTGATGCATTGTCACGGCAACAGCATCTAAGATATCAACAATCCTTTCACAGGTCTACATCTGGCGTGTGTCTACATTATACACATCAAGTTTGAAGCAAATCGGGTAAAGCCTGTTTGATTTATGGACCAAGTTTTCGGACCCCGTTCCAGGGGGCGCTGTCGAGCCCCCCTGCCACGCCCGGGTACCAGCTTCAGCCCGGCCCTGATGGCCGCGGTTTCTGACCCGTGTGCAAAGTTTCAAGAGTTTGAGCATGTTAAGGGCCCCAAAAGTGCGCTAAGAATCTCAAAAGTATCCAAAAAGAATATGAAAGTTTGATGCGTTGTCACGGCAACAGCATCTAAGATATCAACAATCCTTTCACAGGTCTACATCTGGCTTGTGTCTACATTATACACATCAAGTTTGAAGCAAATAGGGTAAAGCGTGTTGGATATATGGACCAAATTGTCGGACCCGTTCAAGGGGGCGCTGTCGAGCCCCCCTGCCACGCCCGGGTACCAGCTTCAGCCTGGCCCTGAT